>SNQJ01S0026108.1:178823-188988 GCA_010110895.2 Picea sitchensis | reverse complement strand
CTAGGACCATGTGGGCCTCGAGACATGATATCCTAGTTATCCCTAGATATCGGGGATAACAGGTAGAATAATATGTTTTCTATGTAATAAAGGATGACATTAGTAAATAAGGCCTCTATAATAATGTAAGAAGACTTAACAAAAGTTTTTTCTTCTAGAAACGTCTTTCTCGAGAATGTTCTTTAAAATATATAATTAGTATAAATAGGAGTAGAATGCATGAGAAAGTCATGTCTTGGGAATTATTTTTTAATTGAGCCCTGCTATGTTGGAGGTTTCCCCCTTGAAGAGGCACATGAACTTGGATTTCTATCAATAAAGGTATCATTTATGGTGTTATTGTTCTCTATATCTTATTGTTTCTATTGGTATTCATCATAATAATTTTATTATTGATTTGCATAACACATTTGGTACCTTACAGATGCAAAACAAAAGAAATATCAAGAAAAATAACATCAAAGGCTTGGAGAAAAAAAGGAGAAATTAGAAGCAGAGATAAAAGTAGAAAAATTGAAAAAGAACAACAAGAATCATAGAAAAAGAAAAATGAGATGGAGGATCATAAAAAAAAAACATAAAATAATGAAATGCAAACAAGTTCAATATAGCAAGGTCAAATTGACCAAAAGGCAATGGACCCTATAGACAGTAACATTGATGAATCAACACTTAATAAAGTAGTTTCAACAATTGACAAAGGAAAAAGTTATAAAAACGAAGAGATAATTACACCTAAAATTATTGGAATAGTAATGCCTCATGTTACTAGTATAGAGATTATTTTATTAGAGGAAGTTGTAGACCTAGAGCTCTTAGCATACAACAAAAGGCAACAAAGGATTATCAAGAAAGTACATAGAAAGAGGAAATTAAAAACATGAGGAAGTGTAATCTATGTAACTAAAGAGAAGGTTATGAATTTACGTAATGTTTCATTGACTAATTTGGTGGCATCTGTTTTATCACTAACCCATGAAACCATGGACAAGGTACAACTGGAAGAAAATGGTGTGGCTAATTTGAAGATGAAAATCAAAAAGTTGGAAAAATAAATCGATTTTTTTAAATCTACGAAGGAAATCAATAATACATTTGTTGATTATGTGACGTCTACATCTGAATCCAATAGAAATGTTAAAAGAGATTTTTATTCTAGATCTTTCAAGTTGAAAGAGCATACATTACAACATTTCGTTACATATAAGATGATTTTACTATGGAAAGAGACTCAAGCAAAGATGTATGATCAACTCACGGTTATTAAGGAAATCCATAAGTTCAGGGGATAGGAGAATCATAATATCAATTTTTTTTAAAAGAAGGAGATTCAAGAAAGAGAAATAAAATTGAGTTTCTAGGAAAATTTGGCTAGATATAATCTAAGAAACATAGAACAATGTTGGCTACAATGTTTGAAAATTTGGGATTTTATAGAGGACATTACAGTAAAGTGTGAATTACCTTCATTTGGCCCTCCATAAAAATTTAATCTAGTGGAACACGTGATGAAACAATTTGAAGACTCCATGGTTTAGCTTAAACAAGAAATTCAAGCAATCCAAAGTGTTGAGAATGAACACTTAGAAACATTCTTTGATGAAGAAACTAAGAAAGTGGCTTCCTTTGAATTCTTCTTTCTTAAGATTAAGAAATATACTAAAAGGTTAGAAAATGATGTAATATGTTTGGGGGACCCATTAAAACAACATGTTTCTCCTTATATTGAACTTTGTCAAAGCATTTTTGAGAAATCAGAGGAATGTAAAAAAAAATGTCCCAAGTGACCAAGAGGAAGACCTTAGTTCTGTTGGAATACTAAGAGGGGGGAGGTGAATTCATATAAGTACAATTGTTACTTTTAACCACAATATAAAACCTCCAATCATGTTCAATAGTTTATCATTAACATTCAATATATCATCAACAACATAATTCAATGCATAAACATCACATAAACACAGTACACCAGAATTTTACGTGGAAACCCAATGCAGGAGAAAACCATGAAATGTTTTTATTATTTATCAAAGAGTACATTCAGTGGAAGCACCAACTTCCTATTTCTCCAGATACAACTAGAAGGAGGCTCCAACTCCCTATTTACAGGCTGCAACCTGAAGGAATCTCCAACGCCTTAATTTACTGGCTACAACCCCCTTTCTTTGCCCCATCCAACTGCCCTGAAATGTAAATGTAGACTAATCTATCACTAAATTTCTCATTGTAACTCATAACCTGTTGCTATTGTTGTTTCTAATATTTATATTGTTGCTATTGATTTCGATATCTCATCAAGACTGCAACCACACATATCTCATACCAAGATCCACAAGAGATTTCTCCAAATCAAAAGCTTATGAATCACTAAGACATATATGTTCCTGATTTCTTCAAAATACACCCCCTAACATACATAGGAAGACATACCTAGATCTACGACCTGCACACTTCTTGTTCGTGGATTTCCATGCTTTTCCCTACTACAACTCGCAGATTACCTCAAAGACATTGATGTAGTAAATTTTATTTCATACATTTGGCTCCTGTAAACTTCTCCCTTCACTAAAATTTGTTTTCTTCGTCTCACTTCCTCATATCTTTCAATCTATATTCACACACAAATATTCAATTTACTCTTCTCTATATATATGTGTTTCCAATGAGGATCTCATTAAAAATGCAGGTATTTCCAAGAGTCATAACTTTTGACTCAGTGATCCGATTGGGATGAAATTTTACAAGGAGATGTGTCTCGAAGAGTTCACTGTCGTTTTGATTTGATTTTTTAGATCGAAATCCATTTCGACACTTTTCGGGAGCCAAATTCCTTCATATGATGCCTCAAATTCGAGTTTTAGTGTGTTTTTTTTTTTAATTATCAATTATCTCTTCGTTTATGCATGTAATAAGAAAAGTGATTTGATGAATAGTGTCATCTAGTTAGATCTTAGTTATTGGTTAGTTTTAGATTCATCCAAGAATTTTCTAAAATTAGCTATTTTTTTTAGAATTTACATTTTTCCTAATTTAGGGCCAACTCATAATGTATTGTTAATGATATGCAACTTGTTAACTTCATGTTCATGGGTTGACATCAATGAAAACCAATATTTCAACAATTCAATGGCAACCAATCTTTCAACAAGTTGGAATAGGGTTAAGAGTTAAAGAAGTTAGTTTAACTGTTTTGTAAAGGTTATATAAGAAAGGATGAAAGTTAGAGAAAAAAGGTTGTTTAGATTTTGGACTCTACGAACGAATGTAAAAGACTACTCTTTTATTGAAAGGAGGCCAATCAAGAGGCCAATTTTGTATATTAAAGATTGTCCCAATTGATAACTTCTTTATATTTTTCTGCATAATGTCAATCTAGAATGGGTAAGAGATTTTCATAGTTCATATTTTTCTATCATGAAGAAAATTTCTTGCAATGGCTTTCTTTTTCATCATATCTTTAATTAGTTTTTAAAAGAAGAACTTAGTTATATTTTCTTTTATTCATCTCTCTTCCAGACCCCTATCCAGACGTTTATTCATCTCTCCTCCAGACCCCTTCCTGAGACATTTCCCTCTTTTTTCTTGAGTGCATGTTCTTTTACTCCCCTTGAATGTACCCTAATACCTATGAGCTAAGGCAAGTTCTTGAGATTTCTTTTGAGATTCTCCTTTCTCCCCAAATGAAGTGAGTTTAGTTCTAGCTCGTTTCCACCCATCACCAACTCTTCACTAGAAGGGAAGGGATGCATGGTGAAGATAAGAGTCATTATTAGTGCATGTCAATTGTGACTAGATTGATTGGTAACCTTATACCATACACCATGGAACTCCACCTATGTAGTTAACACCATAAATAAAATCTTTTGCAAGATCCACTTTTGCACCATAAATCTTAGCACCACTTGCGTATCACCACATATACACAACTTTTGAAAACTTGCATCACTATTTTAAAATAAGGGATTTCCCAAATATTTCACAATTATTGGCACTAATGAGGGCTAAAATCCACTTTTTATTATAATGCATAAGCTTGGGATCTGATTTGGTATTTTTTTTAAAGTTTTCCTGAAAAAAAAAGTGAGAATTAAACATTGAGAGAGCGAACATTCACTCAGCTTAATGACCTAATCACCAAATGTGAACATAAAATGGAAAAAAAATAGTAATAATAATAAACATGCAAAAATAATGATACTTGTACTTCCATAAGTGGATTACACATGCAAACAAGGTTGCGTGGCAGCGCAGTCCCTGCCAAGGAGGTTAGAAAGAAAATTGTGGAAAATGGGGTCGAATTGTAAATGAAATGAAGTATTTGGCGCAAAATGTATATCAGGGAAATGTTGTGCAAATTGTATATCACAGAAGATAGGGAAAAAGTAAATGACGGTCGGCAGGCACAACAACATCTAATTTTTGAAAGTATATAGCAAACCTAATTTTTTGGAAAGTATATAACAAAGTAAAAAAATTGTTGACAGTGCAAGATTAAATTTGGAAATTTAAATGCATTTTCCATATGGACTGGTGAAAGATAAAAATATATGATGACATAAAATTAATGGGAGATAAGTAATATAAAAAATTTAATGCATTTGTGAACATGGGGTATATGTAAATGACACTTGCATTGTTGAATGCCATTTATTTTGAAATATATAAAAAAAAGAAAAGTGTGTAACATATAAAAGAGTAGATGCATTTGCCATATAGACTGCTGAAGGATAAGACTAAAAGTCTAACATATTAGAAAACAAATGCATTTGTTATACATAATGCGGAAAGATAAAAATAGAGTCTGTAATATATAAAAATTTAAATGCATTTTTTTTCAAGTATGTGAAAAAATGAAAATTTGTTACATACTACTGCAAATTTTGAAATATACCAAAAAATTAAAGTTTGTTACATATAAACTGGAATTTCAATGTGTTTGTCATGTAGACTAGGATTGGGGCTCCCACGGACCATTAGAGAAATATGTACAAGAAAGAGGATTGTGGAAAGAAGACAGAGTGCAATAGCTGCAAAAGAAAATAAATGGAAAGGTATAAGTGTTTTCCTATAAATCTGTATTTAATAAAGTGGAATAACCAGGCTAAGAAACAAAGAAAGATGTGATGACTAAACCTACAGTAAGGGTACATATGAGTGCTTTGGCTATTTTCTTGCAGTTGTCGTTTCATTGATGTCGGCGACGATTGCGGTTTCAAGGATGTTCTCCACGGTTGTTGGAATGTCGGGAACTGCCTGTTGTCTTTCGTTGGTGGCCTGTTTCAATTACCTTTCGACCTATTCTTCAATGTAGCTTCTCATTGGGGCGACGTTGATCTCATTAAAATTTTGATGTTGAAAACTTCGTTTTCTAATTCCTGGAAGTCGATAGAAAGATTAGAGAGAGCATGATGAATTTCCTCATTCTGTACTCCATATTTGACTAGCCAGTCATGGACATGAGCTTGATCAAATTGAAGTGATGCAGGAGCATCTCCCACATCAAAGTGAGCCAGCGCGGAAGGAGAGGACAAATGGACAAGCACTAGCACAAATTTTGAAAACACCTTGAAGTTGTTTCGCGATATTAAATGAGCCATTAAGATGAAGCGCACTTTGTATATTGTAATTGGACCTTCAGCCTTTAAGATCTCGTCCTTAGTAGATAGATGGCATTTAAAGTAGTTAATGCAGGTAGATAGAAATTTAATTCTAGATTGGACTGGTTGAGAGTGCAAGAGGGAAACGGGATATAGACACCCTCGTTGTGCATTGTAACATTATCGATTGAAGCATTAGAGCAAGAGAATGCAGAGAGCTGTGTAAGACCACCCATGTACAGACATTTGAATTAATAGAAGAGTTTGATTCAAATTCATGGTTCTGTGTTGTTCTCTATGTATTGATGTTGAATGATGTGCTTATGAATGTTTACTTCCTGTTATACATTTGCTTTTATATGTTGTGTATATGATTTCTTGTTGAGTTTGAAGTCTGAAAGGGTGATGGAATGAGTTTCAATTGTTTCTCTATTTGAGCCAAAGAATTATTACAAGGAGTGCAGTTGAAGTGTCCACAAGGAGTGCGTTGACAGAGGGTTCAATTAGAGATAGCTTTTGTTCTCATTCATCCCAGAAGGTGCAGTTGGGCACAGGAGCCATGAAAGGAGTGCGCAGGCTGGGTAAAAGTCTCAGGGTTGTGAACCTGAGTGAAGTATTGAAGGACTACTGCTACAGGTGTGCGCAGAGCCGAGGAACTGCGACACTTAGACTTGGTTGAAGGTTTTCCGCAAGGAGTGCGTGCAAGAGTCTTTTCAAAGATCCATAATTGCGAAAGCTCCGGAAGGATAAGGCCTTCAAATTCAATTAAGGGAAGCGCAGAGAAGCTACGACTGGAGTTCTGAAAGAAGCGTCGAAAGTTTGTACGCAGGTGGACGAAGTTCCGCGGAGGATCACTTAGTCATTTCGCAGATTTCGCCAAGGAAGGAATGGACGGTCGGTATTCTCCAAGGAGAATTCATGACATCCCATGAGCCGTTAGATATCGGGAAGGTGCAGGGGAGATACTGCAAATATTTCCAAGAGGTTTAAAGCTCAGGAGGGGCAGAGTCGTTGATCCAAGCCACAAGGGTCATCAGATCTACTCGTGGATCAGTATATCGGGGTTTCGTGGATTGAAACTCCAAAACATTTCAACGGGAATCGCGAACTCGCGATACGCGATATCTCGACCGATAAAGGGAATAGTGTGGGACCACCGCAGAGTCGGTAGGTGGAAAGGTGGCACGTCTCATTGGGAATTCGCAGTGAAAAGTCCTGAAATAATTGTATTAGGATTCGCGATACCGCGAACTCCAAAATCCCAAAGGAGGTGACGGGCGTTGAAAAATCAACCTGCGAGCGCATCGGAGGTTCGGCGTATCGGGGTTCGGGAGTCGGAGAGACAAGGCATTCGATATCGCGAGTGCCAAAATCGTGATAGGAGAAGTTACAACAGGGTAAAGGAAAGGGTCAGCGTTGACTTATATTGGGTTTCAGGGATTCGTGGAACCAATGCTCGACCATTGGATTCGCGAAGTCGCGAAGTCCGATTTCCCGATAGAAAAAGGGGGATCCCGAGAGAGAATTCTGTGGGTGAAGATTTTCCGATAGGGAAATAGAAGGACCAGTTAGTGTTCTTCGGGCCATGAGAAGGAGAAGATCCTATGAGCGGGCGTGCTTACGAGCGCGGGCCTGCGTCATGAAGGATGCTGTAAAAATTTTCAAGAGACAAGGTATTCAACATAGAAATCCGTTTATCGAACTCTATCCTAGTTAAGGGGAAGGAGTTTGCGATTAAGAGGGGGTCTTGGAAGTTGTTGGTTTTCCTTGCTAAGTCTATATTTGACAGCTTTGTGAATAATTCATCTTTCTTCTCTATGGCTTGTTCACATGACTGAACAATGAGACGTAGGTTCTTTACTTTTTGTTTCCAACATGCATTCAATTGGCCGATCCGATTTTTGGATGGAAGATCTTCTTCTCTTCTTTTTGTTTTTGCCATATTGTTGACAATCTTTCCAAAAGCAATGACCATTTTTAAAAAGAAATTTTCTTCATCTTTTAATTCAGATTGCAAGATCTCAAGCAAGCTATGTGCCCTGGTTCCAAGGGAAGCGATGGTTTGTGATCTTTTCCACGCCTGGGTAACCAGTTCCATTCATTTTTTGATATTGTTCTCCACATATCCTTTACAGGATGCGAGCAGGGTGGAGGATGCTTTTACATTGGGTGCAGGGGTGCCAGGCATGGCTATTGCCAAAGGATTGACAAGCAATGGCATGGGAATGAAAGCGTCTTCTAATTCCCTGACTCGGTCCTTCAGTTTGGCATTATGGGTCTCAATGTGTCCAATGGAATCATGAAGTGATTCTCCGGTCATGGTGTGAAGTTGACAGATTTGGGATGGCCGCATGTTGGCAACGTCAACCTCTGAACGAGATTTTCCTTTGATATTTTTAACAATTTTTTTCTCAAATATCAATCTTTTGTTCCAAATAGAAAAAACAACGCTCTGGAACACAAAGGATTCATCTTCTTCAAAATTTTGGGTAACAGATATGTCCATTGGATGGCTATGGTGGATGTCATATTGGTGTTGGTCAAGGAAAGGGAACATGGCATCCAGATCAGTGTCAACTTCCATGTTCTGAATCTAAATTTCCGACTCTTCTACCTAACCCACATTTTTTTTCCTCTTCTTCTCTACTAGAAGCTTGTGAGAAATATCAATTTTAGAGTGAGGAGGGTCATTATCTCCTCCTCCGTTTGAAAAACTCTGGGTTTCTTTGTTGTTGTGATGGGTCGTTGGAATGATGCTCTGGTATGTCATGTTTTTTGGAGTGGTATTTGCGTATTGAACACTCTTGTCATTGGGGCCTTTCCCCTATTGCATGTATAATTTAGTGCAGCTTTGCACTATCTCTACGTCGTTGGTATCAGAGGCAGGACTGTCACTGTCTCTGTTTTTGGGCAGGTGTTTATTTACAAAACAATCGCTGAGGCCAAGTGATTTTAAATGTTCTCTAAAAATATCATAGGGGTCGAATCCTCTTATGTCTTCATCATATATGAGGTTGGAGATGCTAAAATGTGCTGCGAAATCATCAATTTTGTTGACATTTTTCAAGACGAACTCCCCTATTTTCCAAGGCAGAGGAATGAACTGTTTTTTTTCTTCCTTTGGAATAGATGGAACCAGTAGCTATATTGACGTGCAACTTCTGCAATAAAAATCATGCTCGTAACGTGAAATGGAAGGAGAGCAGTTTGTTCCGTGTAGCCAAAAACTCTTATGACAGTGTAATTTTCCAAATGTTGGAGTGTCCCCTTATTGTGAAAAAAACTAGTTGTTTATTCAGATATGTGGGGAGCATTTTATCCTAACAACAAAACTTTGAAAACAGACAGGAAGCCATTAAAAAACTCATAAAAATAGTGGGAAGTCTTGTGCTTCCACAAGGCCTGGTACCAGAACATTACTGGGTGGAATTCGCAGTTGACTTTTTTGGACAAAGACAATTGCGGAAATTGACAGGAATGTGCTATTGCAAAAACTAAAGAGGATGACATATAAAATTTCTTTTTCCTTTTGTATCTTGACAATTGGGAAGAGATTTCATGGGAAATTAACCTTCCCCAATCAAAAAGGGCTTTTTCATTGACTGTGAAATACAAAATATAAAGAGCCATGCGGGAAACATTACCTGTGGACTCCTGTCCCGTTATTCTTGTAAACAACCAGGTAATTTCTCGAAATGGATTTCTAAATGAACTAACCTCCATACTTGTAATATCTTTAGGAACTAGATTCGGCCTTTCCAAAAAATGGGGCAAGAGGTCCAATCCGTTATTATGCTTTGCTAGGAACTGTTTGCAATCTTCTCCTTTGAATGTCAATGTTGGCTCGGTCAATTTCAGCATCTGGCGGAAGACCTGAGGTGAAAAAGAAACACAAGAGTCATCGTGTAGTGGAATAATTATTTTGTCTGTAATAAATTTATCAGCACACCAAGAGACCAGGTCCTTACAGTCAAAAACCTTAGGGACACAGCCTGCATGAGCAATCCCGAAGGTCCAAATTACTTGGTTCTCTACAGTAGGGGTTGAGTAATAAGAAAATGCCCTGGACCAGTGGAAGTTCTGGTCCTCACGCCCAAAGGTGTTCACTGTATCTCCACAGAACTGTTGCCAAGTTGATTCCATAGGTTTATGAGAAGGTTGCTTTGCTGCAGATGATGGTTTAAATGAATTGTTAGAGCAAAGAATGTAACTTTTTGCTAAATCTTGGTTAAATGCTTCTGAATGGGAAAGTCCTCGAGCCTTTCGCTGATTAATGACAACATGTATTGGTGGTACATGATGAACTGTTAACAGTAAAATTTATTTATTGCATATTTATAAATGCGAACGTGGCGGGTACGACGAAGAACAATTAAGGAATGGAGGTTTCATGAATGTGCGAAGGGCACGCTGTGTGAATGAGATTTCATGATTTTGAAATGAACACTCGCAAGGGATAATATAATCTGCCCACAAATTTTGGTTTAATATGCATGAATACGAGATGTCCTCGAGCCTTTCTCCCATCAAAGACAATATATATAGCTTCTGCATGATGACTTATTAGA
>SNQJ01S0026108.1:150336-178813 GCA_010110895.2 Picea sitchensis | reverse complement strand
GAAAAGAGAGTTATGGGGATAGTCAGGACAACCGAGTGTTGCACGATGAAATTTCATGTTTCTGAATTTTTGAGTGCAAAATGTGTAAAACAGAAGAGATCATGATGGGGCAGTTGAGTGATCGGTTTACATATTTGCAGAATTATGCCAAAGTGGCTAAGTATGGAATAGGGAAATTGCTAATTTCATACGTGGAAATAAGATCTTATATATAATTTCCAACTGTTAATTGCAAAGGGGCGCGGATACAGGAAACAATGACTACGAACTAAATATTTCTTCAACCCGCCAAACCGACGATTCACCAAAGAAATTCGAACAAATGGCGAAGTATGGAAAGCGAACAGACGAGCTTCAAAATGGGGTGACAATAGTTCCACTAAATATGCGAGGACCCGACGGTTAAATTGTATTTCTCGAAAGTTTTCAGTGCAAAAATGTGTAGCACAGAAAAGGGCATGATAGGTGGACCGTAATATGGAAAAGCATATGATCTAAGAACGGTTGCAATTTTGAATATCTGTCAATTTGTATATACCGGAGCTCTGAATGTTGTTTGGAGGTCACGGAAAAATAGAATTGCAATGTTGACCCAACCAACGCGCAATTCTGCCTATTAATTTGTATATGGCGGAACTCTGGGTGCCAGTTGTGGGACAGGGAACAGTAGATGGTCAATTTAAAGAAAGGGGAAGCGGTCATTGGAAATGAAAACACGTGAATCCCAGAAGCTACGGACCAACGCATTATTGGGAAAAGAACGATTAAGTAACCAGGAAGAGAAACTAGAGGGAATGAAACATTATTCCATGATTGTAACATATCAACTTAACCACTAAATTTCCTTTTCTACTAATTGCCAACAAATGCTTTGTGGAAGATTAGATTTTATTGGAACGTGTGCATGTAACTGTGTTCCTCATACATTCTACCATCAGTGCAACATATTAACTCAATTATTAAACTTATTTCATTATGGGTTGTTAGCATTAAAACTTAATATTTGCATGTCTAGAAACAAGAACAACGATTTTGCTGCAACATTGTACATTGGTATTAGTAAACACAAGATCAAAGAAGTACGAGAGCACCGAACCATGCCAATTAGAACATGCGTTAAACCCAGAAAAGAGGCAGCAATGAAGAGTGCAAGGAAATTTTCTTTTAATAGCAAATTCATTTAAAATAAAAAATTAAGAAAAACATCGAGTATTATACATCTATGCTTAGAAATTGGACCTAGTTCTTCAAGCCAAAACATTGAAGGTATCTGCGACAAACATAGGCATGGGTTCTACAGTATGCAAGATTCTTGGAGTTTTCTCGTCGATGAATCATCCTCTGCTGAAATTGATATTTTTTAGAAGCTTTTCCTCAGAAAGAAGACGAAAATGGTTGCAGGGAAAGTGGAATAGCCCTTAGATGAAACCGTCTCTGCATAGTCCAAAACAATTTAGTAGCATAGCTTGCACGTGCAATTGCAGAAGCCCAAATTAGTCCATTATGGGCAGAAGGAGATGACTAGTAGGAAAATGTGTGGCGGGAGCGAGAATTTTGGACCTGATGCCTGAAAATGTTAAACAATATTTTTTTGGCTTGAAATATGTCTCTGGGAGCATCAACATATCATTTCTTTACAATGAAACTCTTCTGCCCATAACGGACTAATTTGGAACTTTGGAACTCCTACTTTCATGGTGCAAAGTGGTTGTTACGTTCACCGTTAGTTTCTTTTCTGAAACTCCTTTTGGTGTTGTCATGAATGCGATCACCAAGCCGAGAAGGTTCGTTCGTTATGGTTGATTTCAATTTGGGCATAGGAGTGGGAAGATTCTTCGCATTGCCATCATCCATTTATGTATCATCATCCATCAGATCATCTTCTTCTAGCTCAGAATTCATGTCATCAACTTCTGCGATAGAAATGACTGCAACTGGGAAGGTTCTCTAACCAACCAGTGTTGCGATGGAATTCTTTGGCTTGAAATATATCTCTCGGTGTACCAAGGGACCATCTCATTTTTTCCTACTGGGCAGAGGGAGATGAATAGTAACAATATGCCCTGGAATAGTGGAACCTCTGGCCATTATGCCCCAATGTGTTTACTGTGTGTGGAGAGAACTGTTGCCAAAAGTTATTTATAATTTTCGTTTGGTCGAGATGATGTTTGAAATGAAAATCGGGGAGGGATAATATAAGTCTCCACAAATTATGGTTTAATGCGTATCAATGGAATATCTCCTCCAGCCTTTCACTGATCAATGACAATTTCTAGGGTTCGTGCGGAATGAGTTGTGACCATCACAGCTCACTAATTGCACAATTAGAAAAAAGTTTGAACGTGGTGGTGACAGCGAAAAGAGATTAAGAATCAGAAATTTCTTAAAAGCACCAACCCGTCGGCGCACAAAAAAAAATATTACATGGCCTTTGAAATGAATACTTGGAAAGGATAGCATGCTTCTGGGAAAATCTTAGTTTAATTCGTACTAATGACAAATCTTCTCCGGACTTCCGGACATTAATGACAGTTTTAACGATTGTTGCAGGGTGGCTACTAGAATTAAAACTTAATTATTGTGTTTCTAGAAACAAGTACGAAGGCAATAGCAATGGCGAAACTGATTCCAAGAAATACCAAATCATGAAAAGTGGTCGGGGGAAGATGTACCCAAGGCATGTGAACGACCGATGGTTCTTGGCCTGGTGGGCTAAAAATTGAGCCTCTATTGTTCTGTGTCCTACAAATAGTACCTACACTTCCACGATATACAAATTGACAGGTGGACTTGCGGGTTGGATGTTTCAACATTGCATTTTTTTTGTCCTTAGCGATTCCGTATTAATTCCATAATTAGCCACTTTTTTGGATTTGGGGTTCTTAAGCTGGCGGGCAAAAAATTGGGCATCTATTATTCCGCGCTCTACAAATAGCAGTGAAAAATCCGCGATATACAAATTCAGAACCTGACCTGCGCTAAATTATTACTGTTAAATATTTATATTGCATAATTTAATTATACGAGAATGTTTGCACAATCTGGTCGGTCGAGTGATATAAAAGTATTTCGACAAACGAGCCACATAAAAAAGAGTCATTCCATACTTAGGCAATTTTTTGATCGCGGGTTGGCAGCCTCGCGGGCTAAAAAAAGACTCTCTATTGTTCTGTGTCCTACAAATAGCACCCATATTTCTGCGGTATACAAATTGACAGGAAGACCTACGGGCTGCTTGGCTGAACATTGCATTTGATCACGGGTTCATGGCCTGGAGGGCTGAAAATTAAGTATCTATTATTCTATGTCCTACAAATAGCACCTACAGTTCCGCGATATACAAATTCACACGCGGACTTGTGGATAGTTTCTATATAAAGTATGGAATGAGATTTTATACAGCATATGCGGATCCCTCATTCCATAATTGGGCAGTTTTTGGATCGCGGGCTCGCGGTCTAACGGGTCGAAAAGAGAGTCTCTATTGTTCTGTCTCCTAAAAATAGCACTCGGACTTCCGCGATATACAAATTGATAGTGTTCTAGAACATATGTGGATCCCTTATTCCATAGTTGGGCACTTTTTGGATCGTGGGTTCACGACCTGGCAGGCTGAAAATTAAGTATCTATTGTTTTGTGTCCTACAAATAGCACCTAGACTTCCATGTCCTACAAATAACACCTAGACTTTTGCGATATACAAATTCACACGCGGACTTGTGGACATAGTCTATATAAAGTATGGAATGAGATTTTATACAGCATATGTGGATCCCTCATTCCATACTAAGGCATTTTTTGGATCCCGGGCTCGTGGCCTGGGGGGGACGAAAAAGAGTCTTTATTGTTCTGTCTCCTACAAATAGCACCCAAACTTCCGCGATATACAAATTGATAGTGTTTTAGAACATATAAGGATCCCTCATTCCATACTTGAGCACTTTTTGGATCGCGGGTTCGGGACCTGGTGAACTGAAAATTAAGTATCTATTGTTCTGTGTCCTACAAATAGCACCTAGACTTCCGAAATATACAAATTGACACGTGGAATTTTGGACATAGTCTCTATATAAAGTATGGAATGAGATTTTATACAGCATATGCGGATCCCTCATTCCATACTTAGGAAGTTTTTTTATCGTGGGTTCGCAGGTTGGCACGTCGAAAATAGAGTCTCTATTGTTCTGTCTCCTACAAATAGCACCCTGAATTCCACGTTATACAAATTGATTGGTGGACTCGGGCTGGCTGGCTGAACATTGCACTTTTATTGTTCCATAGCGATCCCGTATAAATTTCAAATTTAGCATTTTTTTTTATCGGGGGATCGAGGGCTGGCGAGCTGGAAATTGGGCATCTATTGTTCCACGCTTTACAAACACATTTTTCTAGAACATATGCGGATCCCTCATTCCATACTTCGGCACTTTTTGGATCGTGGGTTCACGACCTGGCAGCTAAAAATTAAGTATCTATTGTTCTGTGTCCCACAAATAGCACCTAGACTTCCGCGATATACAAATTGACAAGCGGACTTGTGGACATAGTCTTTAAATAAAGTATGGATTGAGATTTTACACAGCATATGCGGAGATCCCGTATGAATTTCATATTTAGTGATTTTTTTGATCGGGAGCTCTGGGGCTGGTAGACTAAAAATTGGGCATCTATTGTTCCGCCCTGTATAAAAACATTGTTCTAGAACATATGTGGATCCCTCATTCCATACTTGGGCACTTTTTGGATCGCGAGTTCATGACCTGGCAGGCTGAAAATTAAGTATCTATTGTTTTGTGTTCGACAAATAGCACCTAGACTTCCATGACATAAAAGTTGACACACGAACTTGTGGACATTGTCTCTATATAAACTATGGAATGGGATTTTGTACAGCATATGCGGATCCCTCATTCCATACCTAGGCAGTTTTTGGTTCGCGGCCTGGCGGGCCAACAATAGAGTCTCCATTGTTCTGTCTCCTAAAAATAGCACCCAGACTTCCGCAATATACAAGTGGACAGGTGGACTTGGGTTGGTTGGTTGAACATTGTAGTTTTATTGTCCCATAGCGATCCGATATGGATTTCATATCTAGCGATTTTTTTTTATCGAGTCTGTGGGGCTCGCGAGCTAAAAATTGGATCTCTATTGTTCCGCGTTGTACAAACACTAGGCACATCTCCGCGATTTACAAATTGACAAACAGACTTGTGGGCTGCGTCGCTCAACATTGTAGTTTGCATTGTTCCTTGTCCTCTGAATAGCCCTCGGAGTTCCTTGATATATAGATTGACAGATGGACTTGAGGCCATTGTTTATAGATACTAATCCCTATCAATTATCTAACATATCTAAAAACATGATTTTCAATACTAAATTATTAATAATAATTTTTGCTATTGCATAATTTAATTAAACGAGAAAGTTTGTACAATCTGGTCGGGCAATTGATATAAACGTTTTCCGAAAAAAGAGCAATACATAGCAAACATGTACTTTTAGAAAGTATGGACAAGAGATTTTATAGAGTATAAGCAGATCCCTTATTCCATACTTGGGCACTTTTTGGATCATGGGTTCTCGGCCTGGCGGGCTGAAATTTGAACCTCTTTTGTTCGGTGTCCTGCAAATATCACCCAGACTTCCACGATATACAAATTGATAGGTGGACTTGCAGATTCCACGTCTGGCGGGTTCAAGATTGCAATTGTTTAGAAATGCTCATCCTATCTAACTTCATCCAAAAACATTATTTTTAGATACTAAAATATTAATATTAACTATTTTTATTGTACAAGTGAATTACATTAAATTATTAAAGGATGTTAAATCGCTTATTTTTAAAAAAATGAAGAAAGAAGAAGAATTGTTTTGTAAAATTCTATCACCGCAAGCATAACAAGGACCAATTTGAAGTTTAAGGCCCTGTTGTTCATATGATAGCACAATTTCACTCTGCACAGTATATATTCGTTGATTTCAAATTATTCCAGGATATTAATTTTACCAAGTTCATCGAATAAGAAAAAATTGCGAAAACAACGATCAATTTGAATTTTAACAGCCTCTTGTTCGTATGATAGGACAATTTCACTTCGCACACTATATATTCATTGATTTCAAATTATTTCACAACAATAATTTGACCAAGTTCATCGATCAAGGAAATTTTCCAAAACAAGTCACATAGTACATTTGCGTCACAGCGCCATAGAAATTATCAGGCGGATCTATGTGCCAGCTGGCCAAAAAAATTCAACTATATTGTTCTATGTCCTCCAAAGAAGAGATGGAGTTCCACGGTATACAAATTGATAGACAAACTAGATAACCAAGAACCAACCATAGTTTAAACAACCCAAAAGAAAGTTCCATTGAGCATAACCCATCGAACTTTGCACCAAACAATTTGATATACAAAGAAAATACGTTGGTGCATTCCTTTTCTCTTGAAACAAACATTCATCTGGATGTTGAACAAATATTACAAACAGACATGAGGTATTTTCATTTCCTCCCAAAGTTTGATTTAATTTTTTTTTTCCCTTCTTCAGCCAATATGCAAAATTGCATTGTCCTCATTTAAGGTGAATTTTCTCTGTATCCGAAGTTTCCACAACATATAGACACTGCTTGCCTTTTTGTGTAAATATGTTTCATACGACAACTCTGCCAATTCAAGAAGAACATTTTGTAACAGAGGCTGCCTAACGGAACACTGCACATTTGTGTTGCCCATGGTTCGGATAACACCATTGACGCAATGTCCATAAATATATGGACATTTTTCATCGCATCGCAGACAATCAATCGTATCATCAGTTATCAAAGCGGAAGCAGAAGCAACATAATGACATTTTGCACATACAGGCTCAAAGGGGGTTGAGTACACATTGGCTGCAACTAAAAGACCTTCAACTTGAGAACGCGAACAAAAGGATGAATACATTGAACAATATAATACACAATTGCATCCCCCGCTCCCCTGTAAAACAAAAAAGAAAAAGTAAACAGGTGCAGAAATTTGTTGAAGGCTATTTCTATAAGAAAAGTGAGAATGATTTTGTGGATGTATACACATAACAATTGTAGAGCTAGCTAGTTTCTCCAGATCCTCTACTATATCTTCTTGCAACTCTGTTACAAACATTGCCTGGTTTGTTTGAAATATCCTTTCTCTAGCATCCTTATTCTTTGTTATATTTTTGAACAACATATGTGGAATCTACCCTCTATGCAATTGTTGTTCCATTGACGAAAACAAATCTGAGTACGTATCGAACAATTGTAGCTGCAACATGGAACAGTGCAATATTTATGTAACTTATCCGACATATATGCAGACACGAAAGTTAAGAACAAAATTGAATATGAAAAGCGGTACCATTTCCTTGTCGCTATCTGACTGTCCATCCTTTATATGGAGAATGTGTTGCGACCCAAATTTTCTCTCCAGTGTCACAATAGCTCCAATCGTTCTGATTGGGTAAATATCAGTGCTCTGTGCAAGCTGCCTAATAGTCGAGTCTGGGAGGAAGCGATATTCTGAACAAATAGCAGGAATTTTTTCTACAATACTTGTTTCGTTGAGAAAAATAATTTGATCGCAATCACCATGATCATATACTATTTTGGGCAATACATTAAAATTTGTAATGGATATTCCATTACGCAGCAATATATTTTCTACATGTTTTTGGACAAGTTGTGGAGGAGCAGTCAGTGTGACTGCAATCATGGCGTCCTTGTCTATCATATCAGAATGCATAATGGATCTACTTTTGTTTTCCTTGTCCAAGTAGGTGGTATAGACAACCATTATGTCCCCGATGAATAGTTGTCCAGTTTGGCGGCTGTTCAAGCCCTCTATTGACAATACTTTGGATGTCACAACTATAGACCTGATGAAATTTTTTGAACAAGAAAACTAAAGTGAATGGTAGTGTGCTACAAGTACACGAATAGTATTGATGAACTATGGAGCCATAGTTTCGCAACCACACCTCTTGGTCTGCGGAACATGCAACACGTTCGACGTTTCACTTGTACTTTTTTATACTTCTTGCGAGATGGAAACCATGTATTGAAAATGGCATCATCATATTCTCCATGCCATAGATGAATATATAGCCCACAAAATTTGTTTAGTAAACATAGTAAGAGCACAGTGTATGCATCTTTACCTTTAGCCTTGTCGGTTTGTTGATGTCTGGGACGACTGACTGCTCATGGTCATCTCACTAGTCCAACGTTTTCTGATGCAAGCATGTGCAGATGAAAATCAAGAATAAACAAATATATGTATTGTATATTGTCCATCGGAAGGACCAAATAATCGTAAAACTGTATGCATCTTAATTTTTTAACTGGAGAAATGTTTAACAGTAAACAGGGAGTGACCATGGGTTACCATGGCCAATGTGTATATCGCGGACCCCTAGAAGCCAGGGGAGAAATCTTCAACCTGCCAACCTGGCAGCTGCAATCGACAAAGTGGGTAACTATGGAATAAGGTAGAAGCAGGACCACATATGTCAGTATGTTAGTCTGCCAACCGGTGCACGAGGGAATTTTCATAAACCACACTAAGAAGATGAATTAGAAAACAAAAGGGATAATAGAAAATGGAAAAAGTAGAAACAGGGAGCGTAGAAAGGCCCATTACTGGGAATTCATCGTTTTTAAGTCTAATATTATATGCTCCCTCCTGGTTTGTATATTTAATTTATCGGCACACTTGATATACCTTTTAGAAGATTATACCACAAAACCCTCTGCTGCTACACAGAAGATTTCATCTCCCTGTCCAAGCAACCTATTTTTTCCAAGGCAACAACGCTAAAGATGCAATCGAGACATAGGCAAGTTAGTATGAAAACAAACATCTAAAAGAAAAAGAAAAAGGTCTATTTACCTGCCAAAGAGTCCTTCATCCTGTCCAGTGATTATGTTTCTTTAAATGCAGCAATGCAGCGCAAACACAACGGACATAAACTAGCTTAGCATGCAAGAAGGAACGTATGTAACCAAGATAACTTATCATGTAGGAAGGCACGCAACTAGTTTAACACATATACATACCATAAATGAAATACAAAACAACACAATATGAAACAACAGTACAAGCATGCACCTTTCTATATTCTCTTCAGCCGATGCAGTCAAGACTCCCTCCTTTTCTCCAGCTACTCTGTTTGTTTCAATGTGGGAACCCACAAAATTCAATGTACATCAATGGAAGCTGGTATTCACTAGAGAACAAGCAATATGTAGATACAACAAAACTGACTCAACAAACAGTTTACAAAGGCATAAACATGAACATTTTCTCTTCTCTATTCATGGGTGTAAACATCTAGCTTTTTTTCCCTGGCCAAAATATATTACAAGGTAGAAAATATCACGCAATTGCATGGCCGCAACTAAACAATTTCTAGTTTTCCCTGGCAATTCATCCAGATATGCCCTTTAACCATGTTCTTTATCCTCTACATAGACTGATGTGCCCACGTTACAAGTTCTCAGTTTTTCGTGGCAAACTACTCAGACATGCTTCTAGACATGAAAATATAATCTTGAAGAATCTTTGTTGCACATATCATATCTAAAGCACAACACAAATTGTATTGTGCGCACACTAGTCTATGTAGACGAGAAAAAACATGTCATGTCATATCCGTACATCTGACCATACATGGTCTATAAATGTAGGTTGCATACATATTATTTATCCCAACAAAAAACCAATGGATATTGTAACTTCACATGCAATCCTCCAACAATTTTGTATGCAACTATTTTCTTTCATGGCAGGACTCGAGCACAAGGAAAATCTCACAGAAATAAAGATAACAGCCTCTACAAAAATGACAAATAACACAACTGCAGATTGACTGGTGGGTGCAGGGGCTGAACACCGTAAAGTGCCCCCAAAAAACAATAACAATCCAAAAAAAATAAAAAGTTCCAACCACCGCCACTTCACCCTAGCCCTCCAAGGCCGAATCAAAGAAAAGAAACCAGCAAGGACCAAACCAGCGAGAAAGCACGAAGAGGCTGAACTACACGCCCAGGGCCCCAAAGCGCAAACCCCGGGCAAACAAACAAAACCAGGAACCCAGGAACCAACGAACCAACAAAAGCCACCAACCCAATGAACAACATATGTATCTCTAACGATTACCAAACTGTAGCCGAAGCAGAAAAGGAACCGAAAACATACAAGGAACATGCGACTACAAATAAGCAAACATTCTTACTTGCAAACTGCAAACACTGAACAATAAACAAGGAATGAAAAATGAAACTATGGCATCAAAACTTACTCTGAAATGATGAAATGCAGAAGCGTAGGTCGAATCGCAAGCGAAACAACAAAAAAAAGCAACCGAGAAATCAGCGAAGAAGAACCACTCACCGAACCAGTAAACAATGTATCTAGCTTCAACGATTACGAGGATGAAACATATGATGGCAACACCCGACAAACCAACAAAGAAGAAGCAGTCACCGAACTAGTAAACAATGTATGTAGCTTCAATGGCAGAACAAGGATGAAACATACAATGGCTATTGAACTGGCATGTACTCCGAGAACCGTATTTACATAAACATTTAAGACTCTCAGGCTGTCTAAGGACCTCGCGGTATGCAAACATTTAAGTTGTTAGGGGTGTTGGAGAACGTCACGTCATGTAAACATTTACGTTGCCAGGCCTATTGAGGCATCTCAGAATAAGTGTCAATAAATTTCAAGAAATATAAAAAGCTTGGATATGAAATCATTACAATATGCTTAGTACATATCAAAACTGACAGATGTATTCAGGTAGCAGAAAATGCTAATACAAACATTCGAACTAATGGTAGCATTAATCGACCTTCAAGCAATATACAGGAAAAATATATGATTAAAACATACTGTCTACTAGAAAAAGTTTGGATATTTTGTCATATACTGCATTGGGAATAGCGAAGCTGGCAATAAGACCTCCAATCTCTTAGCCAATCATATCAGTTCATATATGTTACTTTTTAATATGTAAAAATATATGTTTTTAATTCCATAGCTCCAACAATAAGTATTGTGCAAATATTTCCAGTCAAAGGACAAACTAATATATAATCAACGCTTTATCGATCACTATAGTCCCTCTATACCTAAGGCAGGGACTAATAATGAAAATAGACATTTCCAAAAAATAAGGGAACCTAATAATTTATATTTATGTTGATAAAATTATAAAAATACACCAGAAAAAAAGAACCCTTATCACATCCGCAAAGAAGCCAAATCCTTAATAAGGCTCTAACCAAAAACTTAAATCACTAACTAATTTTATTATAATAAAATGGGTCATATTGTGGTCAAGGTTAGGTACACAACAAAAAATGAGAGACAAAAACGCCAATAAGACGGTGTTATGACTTAGACAAGCGAGGAACTTAGACGAACACATGTTCAACCATAATCTATCAAGCTAATAAGCAACCCCACTGGGTTGCGTGTTTGATGACACGCAGCCTAGCTTGGAGTGTGATTCATGTTCCAACAAATGGCATGGCATGGCATTAGCGAGCGATTTTGTTCTCCTCAGATTTTGAATTTTCTTCATCACTTCTAACCTTGGTCATCGCCGGGAATAAAGCCTCTGCCGCCATGGCCTGATGAACCTTCAGGAGGAGGAGGAGTTGGGCCAGATGAGCCTTCAAGGGGAGGGGGAGTTGGTGAGACCACTATAGAACTATTCCATTTCCTTTGCACCGTGTAAAACAATAGCACTATCGCTAATACCATCCCTGCTATGACGAAAAGTCCCCAGAAGTGTTGAACCTGAAGTTGGCTGGTTCCCGACTGATCACTATATTTGCTGCAATCACTGTTATAGTAAGGTAGCCATTGTTGTTGCAATCTGAGCAGGTCACCGTTTTCTGATAGCTCTAGTATTCTGATAGAAATGCCTCTTACCAGTTGATAATACATGCGATCAAACGCCTGCCCAAAACAGCTCATCAGTATCCAAAAATAAAATTAAAAGCGTCGTGAATAGTTATTTCCTTGAATGTTTGGGACACGGAAATCAAAATACAGATCCCAATAGGAATCACTTACAAATCCCCAGTTTTGAATGGTGAACGTTTGGCCAGTGAAGGCTAAGCGATTGCAATGTTTTGCCACAAGAGATTCCATGTATGGACGTTCGTCCACGATAACACCCACATCACCTCTAGACAAAGCATTATAATATTCAACTTCTACTAGAGGGACTCGTCTATACTTAGAGACTCCGTAGTAATCTAAAAATCCATTTATGACTCGAGATTCCACCTGATACCCAATTCTTAGATTGCTGGCCACTACACTGCTGATGTCACTAAGGGTTGGTTCTAAACGTGGGGCTGTTAGAATAGCCGATAAATTTGCTGTATAGCACGATTGCAGAATTCCAATAACGAAAAAACAGGCCACAAGCACTATCCGCCCCATTACGGTCCGGATATCATCTGCTATCCCAAATCAATTTCTCGATCAAAGTTCCTTAAGTCTTAAACAGGAAAAATGGAATTTGTGATATAGAAAGAGAACAACTTACCGTGATTAGTGAACCAAGTTATAAAACTGAACCTAAACACAAACAAACATTGCTAAATTTAATGTGTTTTCCAAGCCGTTCCATCGCTGCCATAGTTGGTTTGTCCAGTCCAATTGATAGGTATATAAAATAGGGCATGGCCAAAGTTGTTCCTTACCATAATATGCTTCCGAATTGCTTGCTAGGCTTCCCTCGGAACCACCGATTGTTTCTGCGCTCCAAAATATAAACCACCATCCCTCCGGAGATGAAGAACCCCGCCAGTAGTAGCCACATTTCAGCGGTGAAAGGTTTCGTAAAAACCCAGCCAAAACTAATGGTATCCTGATTTTTCAATGGAACAACTGCTATTAAACCAGAATCTAAGAAAGGTTGTGCAAATAGTACTTTTTGAGAACGTTTTGATGTGATGGTGAAGTCTCCTACTGCTGCATCCAGATTCTGAACAGCCAAAAAAAAATAAAGACAGCATCAAAGATATGAGAATGTTTGAGTATTGCTTACAGCTACTTCTATTACCGTTAAGAATGACAAAACAGCCTAGGCCCCCGCACATAGACAACACCTATACCTCTAGCACAATTTGGTGAATAATAATATCGTAGGTGGAGTCATAATATGGGATGCAATGGACGGAATAATCGAGTGTTTGAATGGACTCTTCAAACACCTTCACGCAGAATCCCCCAACTGTGAAGTTTGTTCCGTTCTTTTCTATTGAGACGAATTCTGTGAACACCTTCTTCCAAGGTACACCTACTTTCAATATTCTTGTGCTTGGAGAACTCATCGAAGATGGTGCGCTGTGATTTTGTAGTGCATGTATATTCTTAAAAAATGTATGCATGCAAATCATAAACACAAGGGAGGCAACAGATGAGGCGAATCCAACGCCTTCCATTGCTAGATTTCACATGAGCTAAAGCCCAACGACCCGTGGAGAGGAGTTTACAAATCAAGCCATAAATGCTTGTCGTGAAACGTTTCGAGTGACGTATAGATCGGATATGACTTACAAGTTTCAAGATTGTCGACTGGAAAAAATTATTGACTATTCCACTAAGGAATAGTCAATAATAAAGTGAAAGCATTTTCTCGACTGTTTTAATAATAATGTCAAAATTACCTCGAATATTGTTGACTATTCCACTAAGGAAGCACGGTTTTCCTTCATATCAATAATAGTTGACTCGATTGTTGATGAAGAGGTCCCATTGTTGAAAAATTGGAATATTGGAATTTTATTGCAAAGGCATTTGAAAACTACGATAGCATTGCACGATTAAGGACGTTATGAGAAAATAAAAAGTTAACCGTCCAAAATACGATCTCAGCAGCTGATCATTATTTTAAAGAGGGTAAAATGCTTCACATATATTTTGTACATTAAATTATAAAAAGGCCTGCTAGGTTGGAATGGGAATAAATGCACTGTTATGGCGGATCGAGCATAGATATGTGAGAAGCAGCTTGAAGTATAGGTGGTATCCATGTAGATGATGACTCGTGGCAGTTTGTCACGGGCCAACCATAAGACATTGGGTTGGTAGATAACTCCCAAGGTTAATATGCAGGCAGTTTTTTCCTGGGGTGTGTATAGTTCAAAAATGAGACTTAGAAAATTTTTGTCTCAATGACTTGAAATAAAAGTTCCTGGAAAAAATAACCAAGAACCAAACACATTAAACATTCAAATATAATAAACACAATTTAAATTTCCATCTCAATGACTTGAAATTCCGGGAACCAAACACATTAAACATTCAAATATAGTAAACACAATTTTCTGACATCGAGCATAGTTGAAGGAAAAAAATCACACAAAAATTGTTCCCACATTAAACATTCAAATATAATAAACACAATTTCGTGACATCGAGCATACTTGAAGGAAAAAAAATAACATTCCCAAAGCAACACACAAAAATTCTTCCTGAATTAGTTTTCTTTGAAATTTATCAAAAATTAATAATGTATGTTACATATTTCTGAAATCTATTCCATATTTCTGGAAATTTAAATGCATTTTTCATATAGACTGAGATTGGGGCTCCCGCGGACCATAAAATAAATAAGTACAAGAAATAGGATTGTAGAAAAAAGAAGTACACGACGGTAGAGAGGAAGACCTGAAAATAAGAAATTGGAAGTTATTAGTCTTTGGTTAGACATTTCTAGAGGTAGAATAACTGGATTGATGAAGAAAGAAAGATGTGATCAGTGTAGACTTACCATGAGGTTGATGCGTTTTTGTTGTTGTCGTCCACGATCACTGGAATTGTGTCAACCGGTTGTTGTCCTTCATCGATGAGATTGTCCATTCTCCGTTGGAACCATTCCTCAATGTAACTTCTCATGGGGGCCACGTTGATTTCATCCCCGATTTCTATGTCGAAAAGCTCGTTTTCTAATTTCTTTAGATCCATAGAAATACTATGCAGAGCCTGCTCAATTTCTTCATTGTGTGTTGAATAGTCCACTAACCAGTTCTCGACGTCATCTTCACCATATTCAAGGATGTCGTAAAACTTTTCTAAAGACATCCCCTTTAAAATATCAAGTTGTTCATCGAAGGCTTGCTTGGTCAAGGACAAGGATTTGAGGATTAAGTTTGGGTCTTGAACTTCGTTGGTACCTCTGGCTAAGTCTATTTGGGCCAGGTTTCTAAATAATTCTTTTTTCTCTGATATGGCTTGTTCACATGATTCGACAATGAGCTGCAGGTTCTTAACTTTCTTTCTAGCATGCTTTTAATTTTTTGATCTGCTTTGGGGAGGGAAGATCCTCTTGTCTTATTTTTAGATTCGAGTTGTTGATGACATGGTTGGAAAAATGGATCATCGTCTGTTCATAGAAACGTTCTTCATTTTTTAAATTCGTCTGCAAATGTTCGTGCAAATCATTTACCCTTTTTCGAAAGGAAGCTATATTTTGTGATGTTTCCCAGGCTTCAGTAATTAGCTACATTATTTTCTTAATGTTCTTCTCTACAAAGGCTCTACAGGATGTGAGGAGGCTAGAGGATCCTTTTAACTTGGCTGCGGGGGTAGAAGGCACAGTTTTTTCTAAAGGACTGGAAAACACTGGGGTAGCAATGAAAGCTTTCTCCTATTCCTTGATTCGATCGTTCAGTCTGGCATTCTTCGCTTCAATTCCTCCAATGGAATCATCAAGAGCATTAGCGGTTGCATGGTGAAATCAAGAGATTTGGGACGATTGCATTTTCCTAAAGTTAATCTTTGTACGAGATTTTCCTTTCTTATTTGTTACATCTCTCTTTTCAATCATTAATTTTTTAGATTAGTTGTAAAAAACAACGCTCTGGAATACAAAGGATTCATCTTCGTCAAAAATGTTTGTCTCAGCTATTTCCATTGTGGAACTATGGTGCATCATGTCTGCGGACGGATCAACTTTCTGCAAGAGGGCATCCATAGAAGTTTCAAGTTGCATGTGCTCACTTTGAATTTTGGGTTCTTCTGCTTGCCCTGCAATGTTTTTTCTCTTCTTTGTTAGGGGAAGCTTGTGAGAACTATCAATTTTTCCTCGAGGAGAGTTCTTATCTCCTCCTCTATTTGAAGATTTATGGGTTTCTTTCTTACTGGGGTGGGTTGTTGAAGAAATTCTCCGTGATGTCGTGCTCTTGGGAGTGTTGGCCGGGAACTAGACACTCTTCTCACCTGATCATTTTCCCTGTTGTCTGTATAATTCAGTTGCACTTTGCAATGTTTCTACATCGCAATCATCAGAAGCAGGAGTGTTGTCGTCATTATCTCTGTCTTCGGTCAGGCGTCTATGGATAAAAGAGTTGCTAAATCCAACTGATAGTAAATGTTCTCGAAAAATCCCATTAGGGTTGAACCATTTTATCCTTTCAACATATTTTAGGTTCAAGTTCTTTAAATGGCCTGTGAATTCGTCAATCTTGTTCACATTTCTGCACACCAAGTGTTGTCCCTTCACCAAGTTTTAAGGATCCTTGGTCATGTTTGACCTATTTTGGGACTTCGACAGGTTGTCGAAGGTGGAGTGCAAGTCGACGAAGAGATCGCAGGATCTCGGCCCCTTGTTAGCGCTTTTAGGGTTTTGGGCTTATGTAACGGGTATGGAGATGACGAACCATGGGTTTACCCATGTTTAGGCCCATTTTGTAATGTATAAATAGAAACCTGGGCGATGTAAGTAGGGGGGAAGAAGCGCAAGGGTGTGATGTTAAGTGCTACATGCAAGTGATAGTTGTACATTCTTTGTGCATACTGTGTGAAACTTGCAAGGCTAAGTGCAAGTGACTATAAGAGACTGTGTAGAAGGCTTTGTGCTGAGACCTAGCTCGAGGAAGGAGGATCTAGCGAAGTGCGTGCAGATCTCCTATCCTATGCAGAGTAGAATTTTGTGGCTCTGTGCATGTAGAAGATTGACAAGTAAATATAATAAAGAAGAAGAGTTGGTGGATGTAGCCCCAGGCTAGGGGTGAACCACGTATATCATGTGTTATGGTTGCTTCGTGCATTATGGTTGTTTTATTGTTCATATGATTAATGATGTATGCTTAGATGAATTTGATATGATAGCTTAGTGTTGAATAATATGAATGAATGTTAGATATAACCTATGTGAATGTGCTTAGTGGTTGAATATACTAGATCTGGGTGAATACTGTGTTGATCTATCGTTAGGGTTTACTTGCGTTGTAAATTAAGGCTGAATACTAATGATCTATAACTGTTAAGTGCTCTGTTAAGGTGTTACAATCACAGATCTATGTCCCATCTAAGATTGCAGACATCTGAGTCCTGCAACCGCCCCTGCCTCTACCTCGGGTGAGACTTCATCTTCTTCGCAGGTATTACTGAAAGGGCCGATAGTTAGGGTTTTGTTGGTGTGCTCTTGAGCGTTGAACCCTGGGTCTGCCATTGTGCCAACAAATGGTTCCATTGTCGGGACCTGAAACTGTGATTGCCGGGAGCTGAAGAAAAGAGAAAGCTATGTGCGTAGATCTATTGCCCTAGTGCACAGTATTCTACTTGACTTGCAAATATCTGTGCTAAGAAGAGAAGTCAGATCTGAAGAAAAGAGGTAAGATATTGAAGCTTTGTGCTCTGATAAACGTAAGAACAGTGAATTTTTTTTATTGAAAAGGTAAGATAAGTGGAAATTTTTGTTTCGAATGTATGGATCTAGGTATGTCTGATAAATTTTGTCCTAGCTTGAAAACTAGGGCATAGCTAGAAAAAATAAGATTTGATATGAGTAGATCTGATAGAAATGATGAAACATATGTTATTCCTATGCATAGAAAGAATGTTTGGACTAAAAAATGGATGCAGGATCCTAGAAAGAATTCTTTGCAGGTTAGCTACTATGATCCTAGTGCGCAGTACAGGAAAGGCTAGGGATCATTTAGAAGAAAAAGAGGATTAACCCTTTGTTATAGTTGCAGAAGACCGAGACATCTTGCTGAGGAATGCCCTGGTAGAAGACCTAGTTGTCTTTGTTGTAAATCTATGGACCATGAAGTTTTGGATTTCCCTAGAATGATTGCTAAGGTTGAAAGAATGAACATGAGACAAGAAAAGCATGAGGAAGATCAAGAAACTAAGATCATGGCAGAACCCTAGAAAGAATCAAAGAATGTATTGCTATAAATGAACGAAACCCTTAATGATCACAGAAATATCAACTTATCAGAGATCTTCAAAGAAAAAGAATGCATAGAAACAAGAATAAGAGACTTCGACATTGACTGTGCTCTGGATGAAGAAACACAAGTGAATATCATGACAGAAAGAACCTGGGAAATTTTAGGAAAGCCTGCTATAATTCCTTCATTGGGAGGAATAGGATTATTCAAGGGAAAGATGATAGCCATATGTGGAAGACTCACCCAGATATCTATAAGTGCTCATGGAACTTCGACAGAGGAAGATTTTGAGGTTGTTAAATTCATTGAGAGAAGCGCCCCATTTTCTATATTACTAGGAAAAACTTGGATTGACAAGGATCAGGCGAGAAGAAAATAAGAGGAATCCCTAGAACAGAAGAAGCAAGAATTAAAAGATTTCATGACTAGGAGGATAGCGCACTTGATTGCAGAACAAGAGAACAGATCGAAGTTGTTCAGAACCAGAAACTTGAATGTCGAAGTTGAAAGAACACAAGAAGACTCATAGAAGAGCGGAGCACCTACCCCAAACAGAGAAGTATTACTCTCTAACCCTATGAAAGAATCTCAACAACACGAAGTTACTATGACAAAAGAAGATAAGAATCGGAATGGAAAGAAGAATACCGAGACAAAGATCACAGGGAAGAAGGCTAGAAAGCTCAGTAAGAAGAGAGCAAAGATAGAAAAATTGCAGAATGTTCCAGAGGGGACTTCGCAAAAGGAAGGTTTGAAAAACTGGAACTTCGTCAGGATATCAGAACAGCGCAACATGGCACTTCTCCATGGTGAAGCAATATAATCGTTGAAGGAATTATGAATGTTAGACCAATGCCCCAAACGGCTAAAACAACAGTTATGACTAGAAATCTCACCATCAGACCGTTGGGACCGTGCCGCAATGGACAAAACCGCATTGATGGAGGCCTCTTGTCCATTGGAGAAGATTCGTTACATCGTTGTCTACTTATTCCCTCGATTTTTGCACCGAGAACACTTTTGTGAATTGTATCCAAGAACACATTGCTACCACCCCGTGTTTATTGAGATAGACACTTGTTCTATTGCTTTGAGCATTGATTCATCCACCTAAGTTATCTGATCTGAGCGTGCATGTCAAATGAACTCAATGTCATAGAGAAGTCGATTGAATAAGTTCTCATCGATCTAATGGCCAAAAAATTAATGTCCGCAGGAATTCAAGCTTCCTCGACGAGAGGAGTGCAAGCCTCTCCGTCGACTGCTCATGGATCTGGACCATCCCGAGTTGCAGCCGAGAAAAGAACCAAGCATCGAGATGACTTGGTGAATGTGAAGTTAATCCCAACGATTTTTCCCAACTACATCCCACCTTTGGCTGGCGCGGTGAGTCGTGACAGTGTCCCGAGAGACTTTGATTACACCCTCGTTACTGGGTACCTCCCGAAGGGGATATGTGTAGTGAGAATGCAGTAGGATAAAATCGCGACATTAAAATTCAACGACTTCAACCTAAGGGAGTGCAAGAATTATAGTATGCTCGCTCCTCATAGATACTTGACTAGGACGAAGGGGAAGAACTCGAAAATTATCCCCCAACAATGGACTATGGACATCGCGCAGTACACTTTCCTGAATGTAATGAAGATACCGCATTTTGGAAGGCACCAGGAGATTAACACGTGCGTTAACCTCCTGCTGTCATTCTTCCATGGTAGTTATCTATGGCTATACATATGCATCACAGTCGATATGACGTTGATCGATAGGATCATCGGATTGAGCATACAGGGACCTGCCCATAAGACTTCTACCCAGGGAAGGTTGCAGACCACACACTGGCACAAAGAATTAAAGACACATATGGCGATGAAAAGGGAACATGAGGCTACAAGGTAGCTTCCATCTAGAATGGTGCAGTGCACCTGGCCTGCGAGCTGATTGCAGGAAAGCTGGTGATAAATAACAGACCTATGCAGGTCACAGGGTTCATTGTTGACCTCGCCGGAAAATGTGTAGAAGGACTCCAAATGAACTGGGCGAAATACATAGTCAACCAACTAGAATTGTATTGTCGTGAAGCTTAGGATCAGGGCTATGAGTTCCACTTTATCTAGCTGTTGATCCTCATAGCATTTACTTCTTGGGAGATGCTGGAAGGTGCAACCTTCCCGTACATTGAGTCGTTCGAACCACTCATTGTGAAGTTCACCACGCTCTGGTACTCGAGCGATATGGGAAAATAGTGGCAATCGAACACAGCATTCCACACCTACTATCTCTAGTTGAAGAGGGCTATTGGGGTTGTCCCTCGTATGACGCCAAACACCCTACACCGGTTCAGACCCCTCATAAAGTTTTATGTAGATCAACACTTTATTTATATCAATGCATGCGCATATGAGCATAAAGAAGAACTTCAGTCATACTATAATCTCACAGAGGAGGACCTCAAAGAGATAACTAAGGACTGGTCTGCAGAGCTCCTTATCCCTGCTAACCCCATAGAAATTTTTGATCCCAAACTAATTGCCAGCTCGAAGGCCACTCACAAAGAACACGATACACCTGGAACCAGCAAAAGGAAGAAGACCGAAGAGGTATAAAGCTTGAGTAGTGCATCAGATGAAACTACTTCAGAATTGCCTGGACGAGGATGTGATGACGAAGTAGATAGAGAAGGGGCGAATGGAAAAGAAGATCAACAGAAGCAAGGCAAAGTAACACCGCCTAGGGATCCTGTTGATGAGGCTGATCCCTTTAATAAAAGGAAGGTTTCCCCCATGAAACCTACTTCTCGGAAGAAATCCAAAGCCACCAAGACTAAGCTACAGACTGTGCTCATGCTCAATGACTTCAACTTCATCATTGCAGCCGTATCAGACACTTCGCAGGATATTATTTAGAACGTTGAAGCCAAACAAGCAGCCATGTATGAAAAAATTGAAACAGAACTCAAAGGGGTACAACAGGCCCTTCACTCCAGCCGCACAATATCCACTGCGCCCCCGCTATCAGAAGAACCAGAGTTGGGATATGAAACTGCCCAACTTTGCAGAATATCTTATGCGACCAAAGCTCGCCTTCGTCAAGCACAAGAAGAGAAAGAGCAGGCTACAGTGGCCCTAAAGCAAGCACAAGAGGAAATGATAAAGAAACGTCAATTTGTGCAATAGGATAAATATGACCTCCACACCAAGTTCAAAGAGGAGAGAGCGTAGGTCAAGCAAGAGAAAGAGAAGTTGCTCGCAGAGCAGCTCAGAGTTAAAGAAGCAGTCAACAGAGCACTTCGCTCTGTGACAGGCTTAGAGAAAAAGGTGAAAGAACCAGTAGAGTATCAAGTAGTGCAGCTTGTAGAAGCTATCCAACAGCTTCAACAGAGAATCATAGGCCTAGAGCTATGAATAGTGCCAAGTACTCTGCAGGACGTGCGAGACCAAAGAGAAGCCATTGCCCGGAGCGTAGTTGAGAGGATCAGAGAATTCACTCTGGAATGTAAACAACATAGCAGTAAAAGTGCACAAACCTACGAGTGACTTACTGAAGACCCTGAACTAAAGGAATTGGAGTCACAGCCCCAGGAGGAAAAGAAACAAGCAGCAGTAGTACAGGCATAGTTGAATCTCCTGTCAGCAGTTGAAAGGATGAAGTGATCCTAGGAACAACGCACTACACAACAGCAGGTCCACACCATACAGAGAAAAGTCATGGAAGTGACTCAAAGGCTCCAACCAGTCCAGGACGAAGTGTGCCAACTGTTTGAGGAGATTGAAGGCCAAGGAGAAAAGATGGAATAAGTAGTTGTTGTATTTGAACATCGCTTAGAGGGACCTTTCAATGAAGCAGTTATCCAAGAGTTAGTCAAGCAGGAGGCCTTGGCACAACAATAGGTTGAAGTAGCTCGAGCCAAGCTTGAGGATTTTGAAGAAGAGCTACCCATATCATAGTGACTCGGGATGAGTCACAAGTGAGTGTTGGGGGCTTGTTGGCCCTTGACCAAGTTTTAAGGATCCTTGGTCATGTTTGACCTATTTTGGGACTTCGACGAGCTGTCGAAGGTGGAGCGCAAGTCGAAGAAAAGATTGCGGGATCTAGGCCCCTTGTTAGGGATTTTAGGGTTTTGGGATTATGTAACGAGTATGGGGATGATGACCCATAGGTTTACCCATGTTTAGACCCATTTTGTAATGTATAAATAGTAATCTAGGTGATGTAAGTAGGGGGGAAGAAGCACTAGGGTGTGATGCTAAGTGACAAGTTCAAGTGATAGTTGTACATGCTTTGTGCATACTGTGTGAAACTTGCAAGGCTAAGTGCAAGTGACTGTAAGAGACTATGTAGAAGGCTTTGTGCTAAGACCTAGCTCGGTGAAGGAGGATCTAGAAAAGTGCTCACAGATCTCCTGTCCTATGCGGAGTAGGATTTTGTGGCTCTGTGCATGTAGAAGATTGACAAAAGACTATAATAAAGAAGAAGAGTTGGTGGACATAGCCCCAGGCTGGGGGTGAACCACGTATATCCTGTGTTATGGTTTCTTCATGCATTATGGTTGTTTCATTGTTCATATGATTAATGACGTATGCTTAGATGAATCTGATATGATAGCTTAGTGTTGAATAATATGAATGAATGTTAGATCTAAGCTATGTGAATGTGCTTAGTACTTGAATATACTAGATCATGGTGAATACTGCGATGATCTGTCGTTAGGGTTTACTTGTGTTGTAAATTAAGGCTGAATACTAATGATCTATAATTGCTAAGTGCTCTGTTAAGGTGTTACAATCACATATCTATGTCCCAGCTAAGGTTGTAGACATCTGAGTCCTGCAACCGCCCCTACCTCTACCTCAAGTGAGACTTCATCTACTTCACAGGTGTTGTCGAAAGGGTCGGTAGTTAGGGTTTTGTTGGCGTGCTCTTGAGCGTTGAAACCTGGGTCTACCCCTGTGCCAACACAAATTCCCCTACTTTCTAGGGCAGAGGAATGAACTCTTTTTTTCTCTTTCTATGGAAAAAATTAAACCAGTGGTTGTATTGCCTTGCTATTTCTGTAACAAACATCCTGTCTGTGATGTGATATGGAAGGAAAGAAGGATTTTCCTTGGAGCCAAAGATCATTATTACACTGTAATTTTCCTTTCGTTCAAGTGTCCCCTTCCTGTCCAATTTTTTTTTTTCCTGGCCAGACATTGTGGGAGCATCCTTTCCTAACAATAAATCTTTGAAAATTGAGACAAAGTCATTAAAAAACTCATAAAAATAATGGGAGGCCGTGTGCCTCCATAAGGCTTGGTACCAGAATGTTACTGGGTCGAATTCATAGTTTATTTTCTTGGACAAAGACAGTTTTGGAAACAGAAAACAATGACTATTGCAAAAATCAAGTAGGATGACATATAAAATTTATTTGATTCTTTGAATCGTGACAGTTGGGAACATATTTCAATGAAAATTAGCTTTCCCCAATAAAAAATGAATTGTTCCTTGACTATGAAGTACAAAATATAAATAACTATATGGGAAATGCTTGTCATGGATTCCTGTCCTGTTATTCTTGTAAAGAACCATGTAATTTCCCGGAATGGATTTCTAAAGGAACTAACCTGCAACTTTGTGACATCTTTAGGAACTGTTGTCGGTTCTTCCAGGAACTCAGGTAAGAGGTCCAACCCGTTATCATGTTTTTCTAGGAACGACTTGCAGTATTGTTCTCTGAAGGTCAATGTTGGCTCTGGCAATATTAACATCTTGCAGAAGACCTGAGGTGACAAAGAAATAGGAGAATGGTCGCACAGTGGAATAATTATTTGGATTGAAATATATTTTTCGGCACACTAAGAGACCACCTCCTTACAGTAAAAAACCTCAAGGATGCAGCCTGCACAAGCGATTCCAGAGGTCTAAATCACTTCGTTCTGGGTGGAACGGGATGAATAGTAAGAGTATGCCTTGGACCACTAGACGTTCTAGTTTGCACGTTCGAAGATATTCATTGTATCTCCAAAGAACTGTTGTCGAGCTACTGCCATAAGTTTGCGAGAACGTTGGTTTTCTCCAAACAATGTTTGAAATGAAGAGTTGGAAGGGATAATATAACCCTGCGCAAATCTTGGTCCAATGTGTGTGAATGGGAGATCTCCTCAAGAGTTTCTCTCATTAATGACAATTTCAACAGTTGTTTCATGATGTGTTGTTACCATTAAAGACTAGTAATTGCATACCTAGAAGTGCGAACATGGAGGGTACGACAATGAGCAATTAAAGATTGGAGATTTCATGAACGGGCCAATGCGACGACCCATGTTTGAGATGAACAATCAGAAGGGATAGTATAACTCTCTGTAGATCTTGGTTTAATGCATATTAATGGTCAATCTCCTCAAGCGTTTCTCTCATTAATGACAATGTTGACGGTTCTTGTATGGTGAGTTGTTAGCATGAAAGGCTACTAATTGCATATTAATAAATAAGTACGAAGGTTGCGAGGATGAGAAAGAGAAATTAAGGAGTGTAATTATCAAAAGTGGTCGAGTGGGTTTCCAAATAGGGTTACAAGGTACAACCGTTAGAGGTGAGGGCCCGAGGGTCAAATTGTATGTCTTGAAACTTTTTGAGTGAAAAACACATAACACGAAAGAGGGCATGACGGGAAAATCCAGAGGGCAATTTGTATATCACGGAAATTCGGGCACTGTTTGCAGGACACAGAACAATAGAAGTGCAATTGTGAACCCGCCTGTCTGGGAACCCACAATTGAAAAAGTGGCTCAAGTATGGAATAGGGAAACGATTGGGCGGATTCATTTTTTCTAATATATTGAAACTTTTAATATATATTCCATTACATGGCAAGATCTTTTATGCATGTCTCTGGGCAAGTTTTGTGGCAATAATCAATGTCACTCTCTCGTCGAGCCTTTTTCTTTTTAATGATGGTTTGTACGGTTGTTATATGATGAAATGTTAGCATTAAACCTTGGTTGTTGCATACTTTGAAAGAAGTGTGAAGGTGGCAGGCACAGTAAACAACAACTAAGAATTGGAGATTTCGTGAACACGTCAACCTGAGGATCCACAAAATAAATTCCATGAAATGGGCATGGAAAGTGATCGGACAAGCTTCAGAATTATGGTGGCAATGGTTCCCCAGGAGAGGTGACTTCTCGAGGGTCGAATTGTATGTCTTGAAACTTGAGTGAAAAAATGTATACCACAGAAGAGGGGATGATATGGGACTCCGATGGTCATTTTGTGTATGGCAGAAGTGTGGGAGATCTCCTTGAGCCTTTCACCCATTAATGACATGTTTAAGGTTCATGCATGACGAAGTGTTAACATTAAATCTTTCTAATTTCATATCCAGAGAGAAGTAGGAAGGTGGTGGGGACATGGAACAATAATTAAGGAATGGTTAATTATCAAAATCAATTGGTGGCGCTTCAAAATAGGGCTACAAGATACAACCAACAAAGGTGAGGGCCCAAGGGTCAAATTGCATCTCTTAGTAGTGTTGACCGCAGAACGTGTAACACGAAAGAGGGCATGATGGTGCATTCCTGTGGACAAATTGTATATCGTGGAAGTCTGGGTACTGTTTACTAGACGTGAAACATTGGAAACACAATCCTGAGCCCGCCAGTTTGGGATCCTGTAATAGAAAAAGTGTCTAAGTATGAAACAGGGAAATGGTAGGCCGAACTCGATACACAATAAATGTACCACGTCATGGAGATACATCCAACTTGTGGATAAGTATTGAAAGGAACGACGGATGGTCGGGCTCGTGATGGGGCATTCCAGTGGACAAATTGTATATCGTGGAACTCTGGGTACTATTTGCAAGTCGCGGAAGATTCAAAAGACAATTTTGAGCCCGTCAATCTGAGAACCCCTAATCGAAAAAGTGTCTAAGTATGGAATAGGGAAACGATGGCCCGGACTTGTTTTCACTAATATATTGAAATTTGTAATAGCTTTCCCATTACCTGGCAATATCTTCTCTACATCTTTCTGGACAAGTTGTGTAGCGATAGTTAGTCCTCGAGGCTTTTGCTTATTAATGATGATATTTACGGTTATTGCATTATGATGTCTTAGCATTAAACCTTTGTTGTTTCATATTTGGAAAGAAGTACGAGGATGGCCGGCATAGGAAACAGTGACTAGGAATTGGATATGTCGTGAACCCGCCAACCCGAGGATCCAAAATAGGGTGACAAGGTCTCCCCAAAAGATGTGAGGCCCTGACAGTCAAAATGTATCGTTCGGAACATTTGAATGCATAATGTGTAACACGGAAGAGGGGACGATGTCAAATTCCAACAATGAATTTGTATATGGTGGAGGTTCGGGTACTATTTGTAGGTCACGGAACATTGGAAGTTAATTTAGAGGCCGAAATAATTAATGTACATTGGGAAGGGCGTGATTGTGGTGGGGATGGAAGAGAGCCATAAATGGTTTGAAACTTTTTATCAATTTGGGTAAATTGAAGCTTCGACTTGGAGGAGCCAGGGGTGGAATTGTAGATCGGGGAATTTTTTGGGTGGAAGATGTATAACACGGAATAGGTGGAAAAATTTGGCTAAGTATAGAAAGGAATGACGATCATTCCAAGTACTTTAAATGGTGGTTTAATGCTTGTTAATGGGATATGTCCTCGAGGTTTTTTTGCTTGTTAATGCCAATTGTTTCATACCGGTGTGTTCAATTGTTACTAGTAAGACCATAATTAATGCTCATTGAGGAGAGCACGAAGTTAGTGGGGATGGAAGACAACGACAGATGCTTTGAAACTTTTGTGAACCTTGGTAGAGTGAAGATTGCGAGTTCGAGGATTCCACGGTGGAATTGTAGATCACGAAAGTTGAGTGCAAGATGTATATCACGGAACAAGAAGCAGCAGAGTTCGAAAGCACCAACCCAGAAACCGCGGCCATAAAATTGGCTAAGTATGGAAAGGAACAATGGTCGATCGGACTTGTCATGTGAGGATATAGATGGAGATGAATATTTGTCAACCCGCCAACCTGAGAACCCGCAATCATAGAAAGGGAGAATAAGTATATAACCAGAAAAAGATAATAGACAGGAAGAAGAAAAGGGAAAAAGGGCTAAGTATCTCATAGAACAACATCTATTGTTCGTTTATTAATGCCAATCTTTTCGAACCCCTAGTGAGTTTTCACTAGTAAAAGCATAAATTGAAGATCACATAATTTTTTTGGGTGAAAGATGTATATGACGGAACAAGGGACATAGGTGTTGGATACCGCAAACCCGGGACCCAGTGGTCAGATAATTGGCTAAGTATTTAAAGGGACAGTCGTCGGTCAGTCTCATGGTGTCAAGATATAGATAAATATGAGCATCTTCCAATCTGTGAATCTAGGAGACCATGATCATAGAAATGCGACTAAATATAGAACCACAAAGAGATAATAGAGGGGGATAAAATAGGGAAAATTTTAAGAGAAAGTGTTTATATTTATTTCAATAGTATTCATATTAATATATATTAATAGATTATTTCTGGTCCAAACGTAAAGAATCTTCCAATTTGTAGGATGTTGTTCGGTTCGCAAATTTCATTGAAACCCATAAGAAATAGGAAGAAATATATATATAGCATTGAGAAAAGGATTATTGGGGGATGGAAAGCTTATTATGGGCTTGAAAACAATTGTAAATCAGCTGATCTTTGGAGTTGGGATAAGAAGAAACTTCTCTTTGAGACTCTTGTTACACCTGTTATTCTTTATGGATGTGAAGTCTGGGGTTGTAGTATCTCTCGTGAATCCTGGAGAAAGATAGAGAAAATACAAAAGAATTTATAACCTATAATCTCAAAATTAAAGGAAATACGCCCTATCCCATCCTCCTCGTAGAAACAAGCCTCTCCCTCATTGAGAGCATGGCTATGACTAGATACCTAATGTATAAGAACAAGTTAAACAACATGGAAGACAATAGGCTACCTAAAATTGCTTCAAAATCAAGTCATCACCACCATCGACTCAAGCGAGGATGGCATAAAGACGCCTGGTCTTGGCTAAACTATTGGGGAATCATGGAAGAAACCATTTTGCAGAATAAAGTACTATTAAAAAAAATGTCAAATCAAAATTTAAGGAAAAAATGTGGTGTGATAAAGAGTTAGAGGAAAAAAGAAAATTAAGGTATTATAAAGATGTAATCAACCCTAATCTAGAAGATCAAAATTATCTATCTGTTTTGCCA
>SNQJ01S0026108.1:136526-150326 GCA_010110895.2 Picea sitchensis | reverse complement strand
ATATATATATATATATATATATATATATATATACATATGACACAACATTTTCTATATGCACAGATATTATTAAATAGAAGAAGTTTTAATATATGCAAAATATTGAACAGGAACATGGCGTCAACACCTGAGTTGCCTTGTTGAAATAGAGTCATTAATTCATTCTATTTACGAGACCCTGAAGAATTAAAGAAGGACGTGTCCTCCTATTTCTTTCTTAAGTATAGGGCGGGTGCCACATAAGTATGGCCTATGACAAATTATTCTTCCATGTAAAATGTAAGGAGTGAACAGAGTAGCCTTTATTTAAATCGAAGTGATGGGCAACAGAAAGAAAAGTTTGTCGTCCATGTTTAACGACAAAAAAAAGTACAAAATAAAATAAAAAATAATACCAAAGATTGGAAAACACCATACAAAAACCTCAAATATTCTATATTCAAATAAAGCGGGTTACAAAATAGAGATGAGATTATTTTCCATAATGCCTGCAATTGGGGATGCCGCCAACAAAAAAAAAAAATATGTACAATAATGAAGCCTGTAGACAGTCTTTTATAGATTTCAACTTGATCATCAAATGCTTGCTTGGTAAAAAACAATGAGTTGAATATCAATTTCGGATCTTGGACTTCATTGGTGCTTCCAGCTAGATCTATCCCATCTTTTTGAATAACTTGTCTCTTCTAGATATGGCCTACCTGCATTGGCTGGTTATTCAACATTCCATACTTTGATAAGTGTTAATTTCCCTCTATCATTGAAAAATTAGGGTTTAAGGTGCCTTCCTTGTAATGTTCCTGGTCATCGACATATGAGACAACTTAGAGATTTGATTCAGGCCCAATTCAAAGACAATGGAGTGGTTTTGTGTGACGTCAGATTTGGGGGAAAAAATCCTGTTAGCCAACAAAAGTTGAGACAAAAAATAATTCAATTATGTTGTGACTGCTATTCTCCCTATATTCGATCATCTGTTTGGTTGAAAGGCCTGCCTGAAGATTTGTATGTTGAATTTATTTGTTTTATTGCTGTAAATTGGAAGGGATGTCCAAATCACCTACAAAATGCTCCTTTGTTGAACTACATAGCTTCTTCCAACAACACAGATCTGGAAAGTGTATCAAATTTTGTAGATCGCATTAGAATATATCTTTTGTCATAGCGGTGGAAGACATCGCGACCCACAAAATGGTCTAGAATATTCGGAAGTGACACCAAATATTAATCCATGCACTCACGAACATGAGAAACTATATGCGCGTTTGAATCAACATTCTAAAATTACAAAATGTTTTATGCCAAAGTTGTAACAGACTTGATAGAAACCCAGTTTCTATGTCAAATATTGTTGAGTGACCTCTGGATGTAGTAACAGACTCGACATACAATCAAATTTTGATCAATACTGATACTAATGTGAAGTGTAAGAAGTCGTGATCCCAATCTCTAGGGAGTTTCACCTTCATGCATCCACACTGGCGGTGATCACAGGCTCCAGATAGCTTCGGCTTCGGACATTGACACTGGCGATGGCAATGGGAACAGTGCTATCAGGGTTCTCATTCTTAAAGCACTTAGACTGCAAGATTGTCAGACCTGCAAAGAACATTGGCTTTAGTGTTGCTTTGTCATGACAATTACAATGTTGCTCTGAGTCCATAAATCTTTAGACGTTGGGTGTCCTGTGCGATAATGACATTAACATTAGGTACATGTAAGACATATATTATTTGACATTGCACTATTAAGGCAATTTCCATAGTGGACGATGGCTTGATTTCATTGGCACAAGAAATATTAATTGTGTGATTAATTAGCATCCTTGAAGGACGTGAATTCCAAACAATGCCTAAAACTTTTCGAACAACCGTGTGTTAAAAAAATGCATTGTTCTATATTTTAAGAAACAAGAAATTTTATTTTCTATGTCAACATTAGGTTGCACACATAAACATTTTTAAGTTAACCGAAATTAATATATAGTCAACTCACATTCTCGGAAGCAATCAAATTCCCTAGAGCTAGAGCCAGTTTATTTCCATCATGTTGGTTGGGATAGAAGGATCCACCACCAGGACAAATAAAGAAGGTAGAAATAAAAGCAGTTGTGGAAACGCAATATGGTGATGGAATCACTCTATGACTAGGAAGGAACTTACTCCAAGTATCGTGCAATTCCTTTTTTTTTTTTTCAAATATCGGATCCACTGCAATAGAAGAAATGCATTCTCCTTATTGAAAGCAAGGGAAAAAAACTGGAAGATTGATATTGGGTGGAAACAACTCTGGAATACACCACTACATCAAGGTCTATTCTAAAGAATGAAATAAAATGATTACATGAAGGTGGTAGTAAAAGGTGATTTTCAGAAACCAAATCATTACCTGAACACGCCAAACTTCTTGCAGAAGGTGGTAGTATAAAGTAATCTTAAGAAAGTATTGCAAAGTCCATAATCCAGAATTCCTTCCCATTAAATTTTTCCAGTTACATGTTGATGCAGGCATTAGAAAATTTTGAGAGAGTCGTTCCCTGGTTATATACCCACCTTCAAGTAGGAGGAGAATATTCATGCAAAGAGGGGCAAGCTCATCAACCCAGGTGCAATCATATGCATAGGAATAGTGAAAACAATGTGCAGTAGCGATAGAAAGTTTATTCTATGTGGAGTTTGTTACTACATCCAGAGGACGGTGAACAAACTTTGATAAATAATATGAATTTATGTCAAGTTTGTTACCACACCCATAAGTCGCTCAACAAACTTTGAAATAGAAACTTCTGTAATTTCAGGATGTTGATTCAACCACCCATACAATTTATCATACTCGCGATGATCCAAATTTATAATTTCCTTCTGAGTATATTCATGAATGGAGTAATATTTGGCGTCATTTCCGAACATTCCAGACCATTTTGCAAGCCACGATATGTGCGACTCCTCTGACGAAAGATAAATTATTGTGTGGTCTATAGAATTTGATACACTTGCCAAATCTGTGTTGTTGGAAGAAGATATATACTTCAAGGAAGGAACGTTTTGTAGGTGACCTGAAAGTCCCTTCCAACTCCCAATAACAAAACAAATAATTTCAACACGCAAATCTTCAAGCAGGCCTTTCAACCAACCAAAGCATCGAATACAGGGAGAACACCAATCAGAAGATACTTGATTTTTATTTTTTTATTTTTTGTCTGCATTTATGTTGGCTAACAGAGTTTTTTTTTTCTCAAAGATGATGTCACATAAAAACATTCCCTCGCCTTTCAATTGGGCCTGAATGGCATCTCTAATTTGTCTCACATGTCCATGACCAGGAACATTACAGTGAAGGCACCTTAAATCCCAAAGTCTTTGATGATAGAGAGAAATGTGAATAAGTATTTAAAATGAACGATGGAGGATGATAGTATAATCTTTCGTAAATCTTGATTTAATTCATTTTAATGGTAGATGCCCTCGATATTTTATCTTATTAATGCCAATATTTTCAAATATGTGTGTTGAATAGTCACTAATTACACGAGTTAACATTCCCATATGCAAGCAGATTCTCAAATATGACAAGATGTAATATATGCATAGTATTAAAGATGGACATGATGTCAAGACCTATGTGGATGACACGTTTTTGGATGGAAGCATGGTAGTACAATATTTCATTGTTACTATGATGATTCCTTTAAAAAAGTAAAATAACTAACACTTTTTTGCAAATTCAAAATGGAGGCAAAATTTTTTATCAGATCCCATAATATTCGCCTGTTAATGCGTTTTAATGGGAGATGTCCTCAAGATTTGTGCTTATTAAAGCCAATATTTTCGAACATGTCTCGTTATTTTCACTAGTAAAAGCATAATTAATGTGCATTGGGAAGGGCAGAAGGTGGCGGGGATGAAGGGGAGTGAAAAATGCTTTTAAACTTTTTTGAAACCGGGAGTGCGTGAACCCTCAAAACTTTGAAAACATGACTAAGTATGGAAATGTGGGTCAGAAAAACAGAGTCATCGCAGGTAGAGTCAGGATTGTGAGTTCAAGGAGTCTGGGGTCAAATTGTAGAGAACGAAAGTTTTGCGTGCAATATGTATACCCCGAACACAGGGCACCAGAGTTTGATAACACCTATCCACGAACCTGCGTTCATAAAATTGGCTAAGTATGCAAATTGTAACACAACCACGACAGGGAATAATTTTTTTTTATTTTCTTAAAGGACAGATTCTCCATTCATGGTTTCTAATTTAGAAATTCGGGGAACCAGTCCGACCTCCCGGTCAAGGATCTCCGATTTTGAAGCCAAACAACTCTCAGAGACCCTGATGGTCTTGCTCTGTAATTAAACGCAGACCCTTTCAACTTTCGGGTGCATGTCTAATGGTACCCGTGACCTTCCCTTTGCACATGGGGAATATCTGAGTTTGGGCACTAGCCCTTTTTCTGATAATCCCCTCCTTGAGGTGACCTTGGGCGATAACCTCATGCAAACACATAATTTCGGGCACGGATAGAGGCGGTTTGAAACCAAACTACCTTTCGGCCCAAAATTATCCTTGAGACTCCACATGTCATTTCTTCAAAACTGTGGTTTGTATTGCAGCCTGCCCTCAAATTTTTAAAGTTCATGCATCTCTAATCCCCGCAATGCTATGGGACCATCGATCTCCCAATATTGATGGTGCCTCTAAACTGATGGCTCAAATCTATCCCTTTCAAAGTTGTGGATCAGATCTGACCTCTTTCAAATCAACGACTGTGATTTGTTTCGGAATTGCACACTTTGGAATTCTCAAGTCTCAAACTTTCCTTTATTCCATACGTTAATCTTTTGGAGTCAACGATTTGCGAACACCTGTCCTTCTCAATCAACGGATTTGCCTCTGCTTTGGGGATTTGACCTTTCAAATAGATCAACGATCCTGTGACCCTTTTCTCGATGAACAGTCGAGATTTCCTTCGGGTCTCTAGAGTTCTGAGATCTCAAATCTCAAACTTCACTTCCCATCAAAGTAACAAGATTCCTGCCGTGTGTCTACTTGAATCAGACGGTTGAGATTGCTTCGGTTCTTTACCTAAAATCTACAAATTTATTCCACATGTACTCTTGATCTAATGTCTATGAATTACTTCAATACTTTACCTGGAATCCACCAATCTATGCCACGTCTCTTTTGGATCAGATGGTCCAAATTCACCTCGGACAATCCGACACTTGAGATTTACTTCAAACGATATGATGACTGAGATCTACTTCAGATGATCGGATGGTTGAGATTTTCTTTGGCTCTCCAACTCTCCGGACTTCAGGATTCTCAAATCTCAACTGAAAACTATCGAACAAATTTCTCTAGAGTCCACGATCCATCACCATGTGTCCCTCTGGATCTGGTGGTCTAGATTCACTTCGGGTCTTCAGGGTTCAGGAATCTCGATTCCCAACTGAAACCTTGGTGCGATTCACCTGAAACTCGTGATATATTAACGTGTCTCCTCTCTAAATCAATGGCCCTTATCTCCTTTGGGACTTTGGCCTTAGGAGATATCAGAGCTCAGTTTTCCTCACTCTTTGTTTCTCCCGGAATTATTTTGCCCGGAGTTCATGATATGATGACATCTGTCCTCCCGCAAATCAACAGTTCTCGACTGCTTCAGCTGTTTGGGCTTCGGTGATTTCAAACTCTTCTCCTTTCCGTTCTCCTTGAGTTCATGATTTGTTGCCACGCGCCCTTCTGGATCTATGATACAAGTTCTCTTCAGCCTTCCAGCTCTTCGGCTTTTGGGGCTTCAGGAGTTTGTCTCACTCCTCACTTGGAAACCTTTGAAGTAGTTTTCTGAGAAGTCTTCGATCTATCGACATGTAACTTCTACCGGCCAACAGACAAGATCTACTTCGGCTCTTCATCTTTCGGGATTTTCAATATTCTACGCACTCTTTTCCTTCCAAAGTGCATTCATCCAGAGATTCCAATCTATCTACACATACCCCTCCTACCAATCAAAGGCCAGGACCTACTTTGGGTATTTACCCAGAGTCCACAGACTTACGCCACCTATCCTTTGGATCCAACGACTAACTTTTACTTTTCTCTCCAAATTTCGGGAGTCTCAAATCTCAACTGAAACCTCTCGAAGCGATTTTTCGAAGCTTACAATCTGTTGACACGTGTCTCCTGGTGAGGAACAGTCAAGATCTCCTTCTCTTGACAATGAACGATCCCAAACTATTTTGGGACTTTGGTAAGTCCACTCTCCTGCATGTGAAAAGCACTAAGGCTTGGGCACCTCACTTCAATCAGGTGGACATTGGTCCTCTACGTTGTGATCCAATAGCCACTGCCACTCTTGCTCCTGATCTTCTGATCTCTTCTGACTTAGAATATTTTCTAAGGGTTCAAAGGCCTCGACCCTTACCCCTCCTACGGGTACATCTCTTGGACTTCATCTGCATGCCTGAAAGTGTTATATCTTATTAGCTTGATCTCTTTGAGGATTTCAATTTCCCACACACTCCTTGCATTTCAGGGATCTCGTCAAACTCAGATCGAAGGTCGACGGTGATTGATGGTTCACAGTAATTGTGGAGGCCCAACATGCGTGCTCTTTATCAGAGAGCTCAACCTCTGCAATCTGGAAAGTGTTCACCCAACCTGGTCTAACCAGAGTCATTGATATTCCATCCTGACGAGATCAACAACGTTAGTGAATTGTGGGCAGCGAACTAGCGTGTCTGCTACTTTCACCTTTGTGCTCCGCAATGATTCCCCACCCTCTATCTCCATTCATAGATCGACGATTCACAGTGATTATGGGGTCCCACCTCCACAATCTGAGAAGTTCTCACTCGACTCTAGTCTAATCCTAGTCTTTGATCTTCCATCCCCAACGATATCAACGACGTGGGTTGATTGCGGGCCGTGAACTAGTAGGTCAACTAAATTCACCTTCGCACTCTGCAATGATTCCCAACCATCGATTAAATCAAGCGGTTGGTGTTTGTTTCAGTAAATCCAATGAGTATTTGAGTCGATCTGACGACCGAGATGGCCTCTCCTCCTGTTAAATGTCTCGCATCCATCTCTGATGTCATATTCTTAAGTCATGGGTAGTTCTGGTGACTTGACTATCATCTACCTCCTAGATCTAACGGTCAGGATGGTTCCCAGGCATCCTTAGATCTAAGGCTTAGAGTTAACTTCAGAACTTCGGGGATTTTACCTCCCTTACGATGAACTTGCTCAGTTCACAGAACTCGCGAAGTCCGAATGACTCCAAGGGTTAAATCCCACACTCTTTCCCATATCTAATGGTCACAATAGACCGTGGCTTCTTCCAAATAAATTTCGTTCGTTCATCTTCCAAACAAGGGAACCTTCCCTTTTGATACATCAGCCTCGCTACTCTTCCTAAGATTTGTTATCTCTGAAAGGAATAAGAGCTTTGTGCTCTTTCTCTTGAACTTAACACTTGGAAGAATCCTTTCGCACACCCCTTACACTCATTCATCAACTCTAGAACTTGAGTGGTTCTCAATCTCTGCCTACCTCACAGAGAGCCTGTGCATATGTGCACTATCTCTCCTGAGATTTAACAGACTCCCTCCTCCAAGGGACTTAGAACGACTAGGAGTGTTGACATGTGTACATGAAACTGTGCCCAAGGTCGATGAACTCACAGTTCGTGGATCTAGCTTAAAACACCATAGGGCGCAAGCATTTACGAATACAAAACATGTCCAATCCATACTTTCTTAAATACACAATTTAAACAAGAATAAAGAGATACAATATAGCCATTAAGAAAACATACACATCCCTGGGTCATTCACAGTATATCCCATTTCATTACATAATTACAACTTAATTTCACAGGGTATGAGAATACTTATCTATTACTAGTTACATCCAACCAACTGACTGTGTGTGTGCACCTTTCCACCCAGTCATAGGCTCAGAGGAATTCATTCTTAGCACTCTAGCCACCCCCGTTCCAAGCCATGATATCACTAGGGAATTTATGCCATCTCTCAGAGAAACTCTCTATGTCACAACGACCCTGCGAGGTTTATCAAATGCTTCCTCAGCATCAATCTTGCATTTGGGTCCTTCAAGCCATGTTCTTGGCACTTCCTTTGGGTTTGCACATCTCCCTTACGAGATTGTTCTCTCATCATGTGTCTCCTCTCTTGTTGTGTCTCTGTATGTATCTTACTTTCCCTCCTTTGGAAGGTTTTTCGACCTATCATGTTCCTTTTGTCAGAAAGAAGCTCAGGTCTGTAGGTCTCTGTGGTACTTTGAGCTGAGATCCTGCAGCTAGACCATTTTTCCATCATGGGGGTGGTTGATGATTCAACCACTGGTCCTTTCTTCATTAACTGATTTCTTTCCTCTAGATATATCATGTCTCATACTTCAAGGCTTCACCCCCCAACAGTCAATTATGGGCAGTTTAACAATAATACATTTACATTGTCCACATGCCTTAGCATGGTAATCCTATTTTATGATTAATTACAATATGGGGGAAACAAGGGTGTTACAATTCCCTCCCCCTTAAAGGAACACCGTCCTCGGTGTTCTTTCTCAAAAAAACCTGTCATGCCTTTCTCATTCAGCTGTTTCAGAAATCTTGATCCTTCTTCCTTGGTCAAGTCCTTTTTCAGACCTTTAATATTGGTCACCTGCTTTCAATAATTCTTGGAAAACAAGCATGTTAATCATAGTCTTATGCGAAAACATTGCATAAACATTTCTAGGAAAATTTCATAATCTTAACACAATAATTATCTGCGTAGCTTGTGGATTTGTATCCACATGGTTTCTTTGTTATCCAGGTTCATTTTTTTTCCTTTACATACCCATTGGGTGCATGATTCCAATCAATAGTTTACAACAACTATTAAGGTTTCATCTTCCTTGCGGTCACTCACCCTCCAGGCCCAGGCTCAGGCATCCCCTTCTCTGCTATAGAGTCCCTCGGGTGATCCATCTTGCCTTGCCAAGTTTTTATCGCACAGGAATAACTACCCATCGTGTGAATGATCCCAATCAATAGTTTATAAGAACTATTAAGGCCTCCTCTTCCTTGCGGTCACTCACCCTCCAGGCCCAGTCTCAAGCATCCCCTTCTCTGCTATACAATCCCTCGGGTGATCCATCTTGCCTTGCCAAGTTTTTCTCGCATAGAAATAATTCCAGAGACTCTATAGAGTCTTACAGTCAAGTCGTCACTCATACTTTCTCTGCCGAGGCGTCCCTTCGCCTTGTGTTACCTCAACACAACATATTCTAGGTGATCATGTCTTACCACAGGGTTCTCATGGCTCAGCAGTAGCCATTGTTCATGATTTTACAGCTTGACAGCCTTCCGGCTCAGCTAAAGTTAGGGACGAAGGTTACTCTCCTTCTCCTATCACATAAATAATTAGGGACAAAGGTTACTCTCCTTCTCCCGACTCAATCATAGATAGGGACGAAGGTTACTCTCCTTCTCTCGAGTCAGTCTTTATTTCATGCGACCAGATTATACTCTTTCTCACAGTTCTCCCTCGAACTCAAGAGCTCACTCTCTCGTCTCTGCACTCTTCGCATATCTTTTCCTTTTACTTGTATCACAGGTATACAGAAATTCATGAGACATCATAATTTTAAATTCAAAAATCTTCTTGTAAATCTGTCATCCGCAGATTTCCAACTTCCACATTTTGTTTTCATATTTGTTTCGCACATGAAACATATTCATAATTATGGAACTTTCCTTCCCATAGCGGTTTGTCTCAGTAGGCAATTGGTCTTCCTTATGGCTTACAACACTGCCATATTCAAGACTCCTATTCTTCCTGCACTTTCAACTTCAATCATCCAAACAAATTGTTAGTTTCTCATGCTCATTTATTTTTATTGCACCTTTATAATTTCATCACAACCAATTTCATAATTGTGAATACTATCAATCAAATTCACTTTCTCAAAAGGAACTACCATTCTTTGCAGTTTGTCGTAGTAGGCAATTGGTCTTCCTTATGGGATTACAATACTACCATATCCAAGACCCATTTCCTCCTGTAATTTCAACATTCCTCAACCAAACAAATTGTTAGTTTCTCATGCTCATTTATTTTTATTGCACCTTTATAACGTCATCACAACCAATTTCAAAATTGTTCATACTATCAATCAAATTCACTTTCTCAAAATCAAGCATACTAACAATCCAAGTCATTTTCATTTATTCAAGGATACAAAGAAAAATGATACATCATCCCTTACCTATGCATCATTTCAACCTACCAAATTTTTCAGAATGTAATTCAGATTTCAATTGACTTTAATGAATGTGCCAACGTTCGTGGCCACATTCATACCCATTTCACCCTTGCATTGATTTTAAGTTTCCCTCACTTTACGACAAGTATTTTTCAATGGTGCATTGGATCTTAGCCAAGCTTTTCACCATATGGATTATTCATTTTCATTCATTCTTACAGTAGGACCATACTTCCTGCCATAGGCCGATCACGATCCCAAAATGGCACACATGAAACTCAAAAGTTTCACATGAATTCCTTTAATCATTCCTCCTTCATTAATAACCAGGGTGCCAACACTCATGGACACCCAAATTTGGTTTTCTATAACACCTATACAATGTAAGTAGAAATGTTGGAAGGTCCTCCTTCCTCAACGGGAAATCCATTGTCTCTCCTTTATGAAAACATGCATTTCCTTGAAGCAATTCCATTCAACCAGGGGTGATTTTAAGAACCCCCCCTAAATTTATATGTATAATAAATGGGCGAATCCCCATGATACATAGGAAAATTTGAAGGCTATTTTATCAATAATATAATATTTATATATAATTTATTGGCGAATCTTTTAGTCAATTATATAATCTTGTAAAATCTTGGCGAATCTTTCACTAAATTATAAAATTTNNGATGTAAATAACTACGTCAAGAAGTTACTGGCAGTAGCACATGGTGGTATTTTTTGGCTAGATATAAAAGTTTCCATTGAAGTTGACTTGATAGCCAAGATAACAGGTCTTGCTACCAATGGTGAACCACCTGCGCAATACCTAGATGACAAGACAAAGGAGAAATAATTGGCAGAAGAGATGAAGCAAATCTATGGGATAGAAATATTATCTAGAGGGATCATTAACAATAGGATCAATGAACCAACAACACGGCTAGCAACTAAACTGATGTCCAGTAAATTACTTAGGAAGTGTCACAAGGAGGAAGTGCGAGCAGGCGTAAAAGGAGCAGTCACACAGTGCATGAAGGGCACTCTATTAAGTTGGATCCCATATTTGTTAAATTTATTTTTAGATGATTTCAAAGATTCCCAAGACATAGGGACAAAGTTCCATTACTCCTTGCTCATTATATTGATTGCACTAGTGGGTTGGAAGCACCCCAAATACGCCATGTTTTTTCAAAGAACTAGAAGGTGTTACGCAATGCAGTATGAATCATATCGAAACACAACTGTCACAAGAGAAAGAAATGGAAATACCATCATCTTCAAGACATACCTTGAATAAATCTAAGAAAATTTGGCAAAGACTTGAAGGATCCCATAGGAGGTGGTGGAGGAGAACAAAACGATAGAAAATTTTAAAGCACCATGACACAATATGTCGATCCATGCTAAAAGGGATCCAAAGAAGAATTTATATGTATTATAAAATACTAGCAAGAAGAATGGAAGGTTCTAGTAGAAGAACCCCAAGACAAGTAGTCAACAAAGCCCAAGCAACCAACAAAGGAAAAACAACTAGTCAAAGAAATATCATCACAAAGGAAAGGTACAACAACAAGAAATAAAATAGAAGCAATAGGGTGCACTACACCAACATGGGAGCACAACAATAAAGAAGAATACTATACCCAATCTGGTTAATAGCAGAAGGATCACATAGAAATTGTTAATGGTGCCACACAAAGGAAGGAGAACATCCCTGCGTAGGAGGGCCAAACAGAAGAAAGTATAATAGATACCCCAGGCACAAAAAATCCCACACAACCAAGGCCACAAAAGAGAATAATTGTTCAGTCAGGTGGAGTGTGCAATAAAATGAAGGCGCACAAGGTAGTCCCAAAATACACCATAACAGAGGAAGATGCAAACCTAGTCACAGAGAAAGTACAAGATCGCATCGTTGAAGAATATGAGGAGGCATACAAAAAAATGGAAAGGATAATGCAAGAACTAATAGAGGTCGATAAGGTATTATAGAATATACGATTGACAAAGGAACAACATGAAGGAACAACACAACAACAAATAATGCAAGAAAAACCCATGTAGAATGAGGAAGAGATAGTGCAGTTAACAACATTGGAAAGCCAAAGATTTAGCATTCCCAAAGATATGCTGCAAATTGATCAGGAAATGGATTTGAAACAATTTAAGGATGTACAAAAGATGGACTTGGTATTGGACAGGATACCAACCAAGGCCTTATATAAATTACAGATAAGCATGGCACACAAAGTCCAATCCAGATTCAGGAGGGATGCACAAAACCTGGAGACAACCAAGGAAGCAAAGGAAGTGTTGGAGAGAGTTCTTACAGAAGTGAGATTGGAACAAGAGGAATCAAAACACCATGCGGACAAATTATAGCAAAGACTTGAATAAGTATTCCAAACAATTATGGAGAGCACACTAGTAGGAGAAATCAACGCAGAGGAAAAGATAAATAAGACAACATAAACAATAGAGGAATACAAATAGGAGATAAGATAATAGGTGGAGAAAATGACACCATCTACCCTGCCAAAGGTTAGATCCAAAAGGGAGCAACAATCCATAGAACAAATGGATCATATTGTGTTGGAGGTCAAGGAAATCACAAAACTTTATGAGAGGACCACACAACTTTGGACAAGCCTAGAAGAAGATGAAGGGATCCAACAGTTGGATTAGAAAGAATAAAAGTTGAGCACAATAATCCAGGAGTTGAAGCAATGATAGAAGACAATGAGAATCTCAGACAGACTTAAGAGTGCACAGGAGATGAAAAACCTACATGCAGAGGTAAAGGCCGCACAAAAGGAGAAGCAAGCACGACAAGCTCAGTTGGAGCCCTTGCAAGAGCAAGTATACAAGTTTATAGTAGAGCCAGAGATAGAAAAAGGAAAGATAAAACAAGTGCACTCAGAAATCCTACAAGTTTTGAAGAAGCACGTCACAAAACAGGTCGTGGAGACCCTCACAAAAAAGAATGCACATCTAAATACAAAGGGGGATGATTGAGAAAAGAAGTTCCAAGACTTAGAAAAATCAATGCACAATGCACACATGACCTGAGTGGCTCGGGATGAACCATAGGTTAGTGTTTGGGGCTTGTTGGAGTAAGGCATTTTGGAAGTGAAGTGAAGTAAGAAAAGTAGAATGAACCAAAGGAAGCAACACATGCTAGAAAAGAAGGAAGATCAATGTGACAAAGGGAAAAAGAAGAAACACACTGCAGGAAAGAAGTAATATTAGTGCAAGGAATGCTTGGATCAAAGACCAGGGGTGATTTTAAGAACCCCCCCTAAATTTATATGTATAATAAATGGGTGAATCCCCATGATACATAGGAAAATTTGAAGGCTATTTTATCAATAATATAATATTTATATATAATTTATTGGCGAATATTTTAGTCAATTATATAATCTTGTAAAATCTTGGCGAATCTTTCACTAAATTATAAAATTTTGTAAAATAATGGTGAATCTTTCACTGAATTATAAAATCTTGTAAAATATTGGCAAATCTTTTACTAAAATATAAAACGTTA
>SNQJ01S0026108.1:90476-122695 GCA_010110895.2 Picea sitchensis | reverse complement strand
GTCGTAACTTTTGCATACAGTCTCTGTTTTAGGCGTGTGATAGCTCGTTGGAAAGGTATCATCAAGGAGATTCATTTTGGTGGATCAATAATTCTTTTGGCTATAATTGAAAACCTTGATCTCAAAAAACCTTCATTTAGGCCCTCAAAATGGCCCCGGAAGTTAAAACCTGCTAAAAATAGTAAATTGCCAAAATTGCCAGAAAATAGTTTTGAGCCAGTCGAAAAAGGTGGGTGGCCACTGATATCCACCTGGATCAGCATGTAATGGCTTTCTATTCCATATGTGATGGCTAAAAATTTATGTAAGATATGTCTGCATGTGTATTTTGTTGTCCCATATGATTTCCAGCATGAAAAACATTATTTCCAGCTTGTATTTTACATTAAACTTCATCATTTTCAAGAGATGAAAGTGGCTAGAAATTTTATGAGATAAATAGTTCATTAAAATTGGAATTTTATGAATTATGTCCATGTGAATATTACTAGAAATATGTTATAGAAATTTCTAAATTTTCATGAAGATTATTTGAACTTGATTCTCTTATACTACGTTGCCCAATAAACTCAAAATCTACACTCCCTTTTCTAGATGCATCATAAATTCGATCTGTTAAGAATTCCCAATAACATATATCCAAATCATAATACAAATTTTAAAAATGTGTATCATGTTCTTGGCTGCCCATCTCTTCTTTATATGTAGAAGAAAATAAATTCGAATATAAATTTTCTTCAAAACCCTCAATAGATGTGTCATTAATTTTATAATTTTGAATAAAATCATAGCTTACCCAAACTTCTTTTTCATGAATTCATGAAGTGGATGAAAGATATTCCTTCTCATGCTCTTAATTTTCATGGTTGGACTCGGGACAAGGCTTTTCAATGACCTATTTATCTTCAATGGAGATGTATGCTTCTTCATCTTCACTTTCATCTTCATGTCTTTGGCCTTCAATAGGACTTTGAGCTCGATCTTCAATATCTTCATTGAAATCTTCATGTATGGGATTAAGAGGTGGCTCTTGATCTTATTCATCATCATTCTCTTTAAGCTCTTGGTCATGCTTGGAGGCTAGGTATGCTTCTTCATTTTCTTGTATCGTTGCAATAACATCTTCAAACTTTTGCAAGTGAGGACCCCAACATTTGAAGAAGATTTTGAAAAAATATGCAAAAGATGAAATCTCCCTAGGGCGACTAGAATATTTTACTCAAGACTTTTGTTCTCCTTCCAAATAATGTACAAATAGATTCATTAATAGATCATCAGGTATTACATTGATTTCTTAAGCATATTGCAAGAATGATACAACATGATGAATAACACAATGGGAATCACCATTAAACTTTGGAAGTTGTTCTAACCATTTTGGTCTAGAATAATGGTTTCGGTACCCTTGAATTTTCTCTACATATATATCATGATATACTCATGAAATTCCCAAGGAGCCATTATTATTTTCAACTCTTCAACATGAAATACCAAATCTCAAAATAAAATCTACAAGATATACCTTCATACTTTCCAAATAGAGATGAGTGGATTCACCAAGGTGAATCTTTCATGTCTTCAGTTGTTGTTTGCTTCACCTACAAACAACAAGTCTTCAAATATGCAAACAAAAAAATAATTATTGCCTCAATGGAGTCACCAAGATGAGAATAGATATTCAAGAATGCACCCTCATCCAAAAGGTGTAGCTAATCTACTGATGTTTTCTAGGAAACAAACTTTATCCTCGACAATGGTGGAAAAATGTTTCCACACAATCTCATACCCAAAATGTAAAGTCCAACACCTAGTTGAAGATTTGTGGAACTAGGATGTTGGCCATTGTCACCTCGCCAACTCTCCTTTTCACTTTAGACAAAGGGTAGACCCATGTCAAGGGGGCTTCCATATGGTTTCTAGGCTCACTAGTTTTTTCCTTCATATTCATAACTATATGAAGTTGTTGATTAGAGATTATTTTGTAACCAGTATGAAGATGTCTAATATTGATGTATGTACTTATATTTGATCATTCATTGGTATTAGAACCAAAACTTAATGGTGTCTACCCTTTGGAGGTTTTTACATGTATAAATGTTATGCATTATTGATTCACATGTTCAATGGCCTATTGATTGATGGGTTGTTTACCTAGAAGGTTAAGAGGTTGATAGATTTATGATCCTTACTTTTATTTAGTGTATATGGGTTTAAATGTATTAACCTTGTTCCTAAGGATTTTCATGTTTAAAAGTGAAGATACCTTTCATCCACGGTGTTGTAGATGTCTGGTAAGAGGAATTTGTCTTAGGGATACTATGAATGAGTTTGATTGATATTAATATGTCCATTAATTTGAATGCATGTCTATTGATATGAATGCATGGACGTGCTGAATTGTTGAACATGAAATTGTACATGTTATGCTTTGGATAATACCATTTTTAACTAGTTGTATTCATATTGAAGGTTATGCTATGTTGTTTACTTTGAATGATAGTTTTGGGTGGGCTGTATGCAACTCTTCATAATGAGCAGGTATTAAATGATCATATAGCAAGTGTGAAATAGTGTTATGTATGACCTGGTATAATACATATTTTCTCTTGTTGTTAGCTACCATATGAACGAGAGAAACATATTTTAGTTATGCCTTTGAAACTTATCATGTGAATGATTCTGAACTTTCATATAATAGACTAGTCTTAAGTCTATTATGGTAATATTAATATTAAAATCAAAATTGCAACCCAAAATATTTTTTTATTTTTATTTTTAAATAAATCTGGGTCGTCGCCTATGCGACGACAACTTCTATTGATGCCACGGTTTTTCTATATAAACAACAAAAAGTTGTCGTCGCCTATGTGATGACAACTTCTATTGATGCCACAATTTTTCTATAGAAACAATGAAAATTTGTCGTTGCCTGTGCGATGAGAACTGTTATTGATGCGACGGTTTTACTATATAAACAACAAAAAAATGTCATCGAATGTACAAAGACAACTTCTATTGATGCAATGGTTTTGCTATATAAACAACGAAAAGTTTTTGTCTCTTGTGTGACGACAACTTCTATTGATGCGATGGTTTTGCTATGTAAACGACAAAAAGTTGTCATTGAATGTACGACAACAACTTCTATTTATGTGACGGTTTAGCTATACAACTTGTTGTCGTAATTTAGGCTAGATGTTGGTTTCACATTGTTTACCTGTATTGTCATTTTTGCGACGTTTGTTCAATTTCATCGCAAATTCCATGTCACATAAAACAAAATTTCAGAGACTCGAGATTTGTCACAATATTAACGACATAATGTTGCAATAGCATTGAAATAGCCGTCGCAAAATGACCTAAATATGCTAGTGTTTGTTTTTCTTAAACTGCACTTAGCCGTTAATTTCAGTTAAACTTTATATTATAAATAAAGACATCGACCAATTAGTGAGAGGTCGATGGTTGTTGTAAGAACTCTTTCTTTTTGGTTGTTAAGAATTATTTTGAAGCTGTTATCAATTGAGAAGTCCTTCTGGGCCAAAGACAAGCTATTTTAATCAAATGCATGTGATTGGACTTGTAGAAGAACTACTTCCTATCTTGTTTCATGAATGATGCAGTAATGAATAAGAGCAATTAATTATGTTGTCAATTTATTTGGTGCAATGTTTTGATGTTCTTTGATTTAATGATGAAATTGAATCGTTGTGTTATTATGTGGTGAATGGTTATGGTAGATGAGTTATTTTGCTTGCCATTATCTTATGACATATGTGATTTATTTCTGATAATTAGTTTCTCAGAAAATAATTGGATGCTCACATGGTTGTTGTATTAGTACTAGGCCTATTCTATAGAATCATTGTCTGCATGTTTGAGAAGCCGGTTATCCCAAGATCAACCTCTTCCCTAGTAGTTAAAACATAATCATGTTTGTTGTCAAGTTGGTTTATACTGACTTTCATCTCTCATACCAGTCCCACCCAAGATAAAATACAGAAGAGAATAGTCCTAACTAAAGGATGAGGCTTCACAAGAAAACACAAAGCGCGTCGCAACATCTAGAGAACCATTCCATCTTTAAACGCTGCAAAGTCTAATTAGGCCTCGGTGGTAGGTTTGGTTCCTACTGTTGAATCAAGGAATTTAAGACCCATCAACACACTGTTACATTAATATGATATCATTGTCAAAAAAATATGCTATCAATCAATAATAATGGCTATCAGTCAATATGAGATCGTTGTCAACAACTATTTCTATCTATTAATAATGACTGTCAACAAGATATGCTATCAATTAATGAAATATGTTGTCAGTCAATATGATATCATGGTCAACAAATTTTTGGTAACTATTAACAAAGGTTGTCAACTAAACATGCTATCAATCAATGATCATTTAAGGAATTCATGGTGTAGACATCACTTTGTAATCAAGGTGAATGTATCCTGACTGTGTAAAATATTGTTATCATTATGAATTATGGAAAAACATTGTGTATTCAAGGAGAATGTATCCTGATTGTGTAAAAGATTGTTATCATTATGAATTATGGGAAAACATTGTGTATTCAAGGTGAAATTTACCCTGACTCTGTAAACACTGATGTCATCATGAAATAGGGGAAATCATTGTGCAATAAGGATTCAATCACAATCACACCATACATCAAAATTTTTGTGTAAAAAAAATTCAAATCACAGTCACCGAATACATAAAAGTCGTTGCTTGATAGAAATTCAAATCACAATCACCCAACACATTAAACCATTGTGTAATAAATATTCAATTCACATTCATTCAAAGGGTAAACTCATTTCCTATCAAGGTATGAGTGTGTTGTCATTCAAATGTTTAAAAACACAGTCAAACAAAGGGTAAATACATTTCCAATCAAGGTATGATTTAGCTCTCATTCACAGGCTTAAAAATGTAGTCAACAAAGGGTAAATTTATTGCCAAATCAATGTATGATTGCACTGTCATTTACAGGTTTAAAACCACAATCAAACAAAGGGTAAATTTGTTTCCAATCAAGGTATGATTTCGATGAGATTTATCATAAGAAAACACATTCAATAAATGAGTAAATTCGCAGTTTAATACTGGTAACATTTTGCAGTCTAATAATTGTAATTTTCAAGTATAATAATAATATGAAAGACAACGATACAATATGAAATACAACGATATAATAATATGAAATACACTGATACAATATGCAAGAAAAAAATATACATATGGAGGGTTAAAATTTGGGTAAAAACAAATGCAATGCTATGTGAAAACAAAATAGATTCCAACTAAAATCGTTGTGGGAAGGGCCACAAAAATCATAGGGGAAAGGTTGTGTAATGAGTCACGAAAATCATGGTGTAACTGTTGTGCAAAGGCTTGGTAAATCGCCCAGAAATTAGCGGTGTGAACGCTAAGTAAAGACTCCAGAAAAACTCAGAGATAATCAAACACAAGATAACATAGAAGAAATCAACCACCAGAAAACACAGATGTAATCAATCAAAAGAAAGTGCAGATATACTCATTCACAAGAAGGTGTCAGACTAATCATTCAACAATGGATCAATCAAATGCACATAAAATCATCCATAAGAAGGCGCAAAGACTAATCATTTATTCATGAATCAATTAAATGCAAAGATAAGTAAGGGATAAAAAGCTGGGAAAAATTTATCCTCCACTCATCATCCATGCACAGAAAAGAAGGGCATTTGAATCTATAGGTATTTAAACACTGAAGTGACAAATGTCGATCTGACTACGGGCCGACTGCTCAAGCACATACTAATGACTAAAGGGATAAGGTAAAAATGGAAATTTCTTTGTAATAATCAATTAAAAAAACACAAAAAAGTCATAGCAATCAGGGTTGGGTTTGTCAAGGGAATCAATTCAAAATGTAGCAAACATAAGGCTGGTATTACTTTAAGTTCATTGATTATAAAATGTTGAGTAAAACATAATCTTTACACAAAATAAGTACAGTAATGAAAGCACAGGAACAATATTAATCTACTATTCAAAAATAAATGCATGCATACGATAGCCAAATGCGATAGCTACGAGTCGTTGTCCGATGCATTCTCCTTCAAGCTCCCTCTTGTCTATCGATGTGACCTAACCGGTACCTAACATGCAACACTAGGGGTACTCTTCTTCCCCCTGAGCCCCCCGAGCCGCAAATGGGTCACACACACAATACCAGAGAACCGCTAACACCCAGCTCGCCTCACAAGTTCGATCTACCACTCATTACCTGAGCTGGGTATCCCAACTCCCACAAGATAAGTTCAGTCTAGACAAATATTTAGTAGCGTAACGTTACACATAAATATGAGATCCACACTCTTCCTTCCCCATCCCTTTTATAGAGTTTTTCAAGTAATTAGTTTCCCAAATTTTCATTAAATTCTCTTTTCGTTTAATTAATTAGGAAAAAAATCCCCCATACACATGTCACCCATCCCCTAGTTGGACCATAAATTAAATTTAATTAATTAATTAATTATTCTTATTTCCCTTACCCACCTAAAAGCATTCCTAAAAACGCTCCTAGGTGTCCCACAATTCCCTCACAATTATTAAATGACTTACGCCTTACTAAATTCTCAATTGAATTAAAAAATAACAAGTTCCCAATGAAATATTCCTTACTAAGTTAGACATTCAAATTTTTCTTTATGTTTCCCCTTTTTCCTTTAGTTTCCTATCCTCATGGCATTTTGGGTCTTATTAAACTAGGTAATAATTAACCTATAGTTTGAGCCATGATGCAAGTGCTAGTAAGTGGTGGTAGGGTTGCTCCTACACCTCTCCCTCAAAGTATCTGTTTATTGTGCATGACCCCTCTACTTTACATGTGAGTCTGGTTGGCAAGCTATCATCTACCTGCATCATCAACAAATCATGTCAACAATATTCAACCCGACAGTCCACTCGTTGACTCGATCTGAACTCCATGGGGTTTCATCGATGCCCTTGCGTCCTCGAGGTTCAAAGTCTTGCAAAATCAGGAGAACCTAGCCAATAACACTTGTCTATGTAAATACAAAAAAATAACGTATCAGTATATCCATAATTCCGCATAATCATAATTAAATGACCAATAGTATAATAATCTGGATCACTTGCAAGAAAGTGTCTTTAAAGAATAAGTTCGTTCACTGCGCGCAAGATAAGGATGTTATAAAGGTAAACAAGTTTATGTCTGTCCTTAATGTCAGTATTCGTGCAAAAGTGAGGATCCTAATGCTTCAAACATTGCACGATGTCGCACAGAAGGCCCTCATAACTGAGGAAGAGATGATCAATGGGTGTCAGAGTAGAACTCCTACAAGACCAATGGGACATGAGACATTTGGTGTGCAGCTGCATCCAACACTGGCTAGACATCCATCAGGGTATTAAGGCACTCAGAGGGGATCCACATTCAAGACACTGCGGTGACCAACACTTCAACAGTAACTCCATATAAAGGACCACAACAACAACAACAACATCATATACATCAGCAACAATTCAACCATGTTCAATAGAGACGACCAAGGTTTTAGGATGGTGGGCCATCAAATTCTTCTTCGAGGAATGGGAGTACTAGACCGAATATCGGATGCTCGACATGTGGGGAGCCACATTACTAGAATAACTGTCCGATTGAGAGGGCCAAAGAAGTTAGGTTAGTTAGACACACTACAATAGGAGATTTCGGCAAGGCCCACTGGATTCATGCAACAGTTAATAGTTGTCAGATCAAACACCAATCTACTATGCTTGAGACATCATGGACCATTGATGACCATACCTTTAGTATTTTGATAGATCTAGGTGCTACAAAGAGATTTATTTCTAGTGCAATGCTAAAAAGAGTTAAGGTAAAGGAATTTGAACAAGACAAGTTTAACTACGTGCAAATGGCTTCGGGAGCCAAGTAGAAGGTTGGAGGAAAGGTTACAAACTCTAGCCTTAACCTGGGAGATTTTGTCACGAAGTCCAACCTGTATGTCATGATATTATGATCTTATGACATTGTGATCGATATGGAATCGTTGGAATCACATGATGCAATACTCAACTATAAGATGAAATAATTTAGTTTGACCGATGATGAGGGATAGAGATGAGTGATTGTAGGAAGAAACCAGTGAGTTTCCCTATGGTTCATCTTTTCCCTACAACTACGGAAGAATATATGCAAGGGATGCAAGCTATATGCAATCTTAACGTTGAACGAGAAGGGCATGGTGGAAGGACTAGAAAAACTTCCGGTAGTACGAGAGTTTAAAGATGTATTCCCCGAAGAGTTACCAGGTTTGTCGTCCGAAAGGGAATTGGTATTTACCATCTACATAAAAACTGGAATGAAACCGATGGCAAGAACACATTATTCAATGTCAATCCCTGAGTTAAAAGAGTTGAAAATGCAACTAAAGGAATTTTTTGACCTAGGACTTATACGTCCAAGTGTGTCTCTTTGGGGTGTGCCTGTTATTTTCATACGAAAGAAGGATGGGTCATGGAGACTCTGCATTGACTATTGTCAATTGAAGAAGGCAAGGATCAAGAACCAATATCTTGTGCCGAAGAACGTACCCAAAGTACATAGATTTATGGGTTTAGCCGGATATTATCGACGGTTCATCGAAGGTTTTTTGATCTGGGTGCATATTGGTTTCGACCCACCTTTTCCAACTGGCTCAAAATAGTTTTCTGACAATTTTGATAATTTACTATTTTTTTAAGTTTTTAACTTTTGGGGCAATTTTGAGGGATAGAGATTCTCCCTTTTGAGGAGAAGCCATTTTTATTTTGACATTGTCGGACTTAAAATAAATATTAAATGAGTATTTTTTATTAATTATGAAATCCCCTTAAAAATTCTAAGCCTAGTTAAAAATTAAGCCTAAGTCTAAATAGGGTAAGAAGACTAAAAACTAAATAATAAATTAATAAAAGGGAAATGAAGAAAAATCAATTTTAGAATTAAAAGAGAAATATTTTATCTAAATATTAATTATATGATTATTGCAAGAAATACTAAACTCGAAACTAAGATAAGAAAGAAAATGATTGTAAAAAAGAATGTGGAAGCATAGAATGAAATCTAGTCTAGTCTAACTAAAGAACTTTCCTAAATTAAATACAACTAAGTTTTAGAAAGGAAAAAATAAATAGAGGGAATAAAGGGACAACTAGGAGTAATTTTAGGAGTGTTTTTAAGATGAGTGAGGAAATTCGACATTTAATTAAATTAAATAAGTCAATTTATTGTTGCAACAAAGGTAACGAGTCAAAAGTGTACAGAGGGAATAATTCTTAATTAATTTTTAATAAAACAAATTAAACGTGCAAATGGAAAGTGATCACTAAGAAGAACTCTCTAAAAGTAATCGCAGAGAAGAGGAATTGAGGATGCTTGTGGTAGCTCGATATTGTGAGGTGAACTGGGAGCTAGAATTTTATGATTCATGCATGGCCCATTTGCAACTCAGGGGGCTAAAGGAGAAGAAGAGTACCCTTAGTGTTGGTTGAGAAGCACTGATGAGGTCTCAAATATTAGCAAGCGGGAAAAAGGAAGAATGTAACGAAGAACATCAAAACTCCATTTGACCAGTTACGATACCCACGTTTAATATTGTACTTGTAATTAAGTTTAAAATTGTGTAATGGATTTATGAAATTAGTTTGGAAAGTTCCTCTTGATGTTGCGTAGTTTGGAATAAATTTTAGATGCATATTCATTCTTTGATTATTAGAATTTCTCACTCGCTGTCGTCCTTCCACAACACTTTCTCTGAGAGTAAATAATGTAATCATTAATTAAACTTTTTGTTTTCTCCCTCGCCCGCTCTAAATTTAAAGGAATGCATCCCTCATTATTTGTTTTCATTTTTCTCTGTTGACGAAAGGGGCATGTCTTTGTGCCCTCTTTCCTTGCTCAACATTTAATTCTGTTTACTCTACGATTTTCTTTGCTTCCTTCCATATTTACCCTCCGAGAATCGTTGTTCACCCTCTGCGAATTGGTTAAGATAGCCTCTGCAATCTCAGCCACACACCCAGCGAAGTTACACCACTCCAAACTCTCTGTGTTCACCTTATTTGCTCAGTGATTCAGTTCCCTCTTGCCCAACGATTTGTACATGATTTCCGGACGAATTTCCCGCCCATATTTTCCAGTCATAGATCTCTGTGAAATTTACTTTACCCTCGAAGAAATTCCTTCGTTTCTCTGCGTTTTTGGGTGTTAGTATTCCATGCGTTTTGGGTGTGGGAACCCACTCGATTCGCCCCTGTCTCTTCGTTTTGGTGTTGTATTTCCCTGTGATTTTTGTGGAGGATATCCACACGTTTTTTTTTAAGAAGTATGTTTGCGTTCCCCTTAGGGAATTTTAGAACACAACGATCCATCCATTTCCCAGAGTTTTCCCTTTCCTCTTCGTTTTTATTGCTGAAGATTCGCCCAGCGTTTTCTTTCAAATCCTCAGGGCGTTTTACCTTTTCCCTTGCATTCTGCCTTCCCTTATTCCATCTACGTTGTTGATTAAATCGCACACTAAATATCTCCATTTAACCTCCAAGAATTATGTTTCACTCTCAGCGAAATTTCGGACTCAAGGAGGCCGGTGGGAATGTGTTGGGATTCTCTGCGCTTTCCCCCTCAATACTCAGCTTTATCTTTGTTTTACACTCACGTAATTTTTCTCTTTACCATTGTCCCTGATGCAAATTTATTCGTTTTGTACTCAGCATTTACTCTCATTTACACTCAAGGAACTTTTCTCCATACCATTGCTCAGGCTCCAAATTTATTAGTCTTTACACTAAATATTTTTATGATACTCAACGTTCTGATTTAACACTCAACATTTCTATTTAACACTCAACATTTTTGTTTAACACTCAGCGTTTCAATTTAACACTCATCATTTCAATTTAACACTCAGGCTGCGAATTTATTAGTCTTTACACTCATCATTGTTATGACACTCAGGATTGTTTTTAATCCGATTGCGTATTAATAAGGGAGTAGCGTTATCCCTTTCATATCTTTGATACACCCATTTTTCTGTATATTCTATTGTGTATGTGTATTGGGGAGGAGGTTCTTATATTTTATAGTCTGTTTGGTATCTCGTTGAGTAAAGAGATGTGATAGCCTATCATTCGAATGGACTGATGATTGAGTGAAGTAATAAACACGTAAGTTTAAGGATGTGATTCCTAATTTAATGGTTGATGATCCCTAACGCTTGGATATATTTTGTGCATACGTAAGGGTATTAGTCGTCACCCTTGAATAAGATGCATATAACGATGAGTAAGATTAACCTAGGAAAATGACCTGATGTTGTGAAGGTTCTTGACTATCAGGTAGTAGTTATGAATGTGCAAATTTTTCCTACGAATAATGCTCATCTCTCTAGTATTTCATTCTTTCGACAATTGATTTTAAGTTTCTTGTTCCTCATTCTATCAAATGACACATGCCTATTAATAAGGGATTGAGATTAGAGAGGTGAAATAATTATTATCCCTTCATCAATGTGATTGATGCATACAAGTGTCCAAGGATACCTAACAATGACGCAGCTTTGTTTGGAGAGGCCATTCCATCATGTCATATATCCCTTAGAGGTATTTGATGCATCATATGATCACTTTTATCACTAGAAGGAATACTTTTTTTTTTAAGGACATTTTCACAGGATGTTATATATGTTGTTTTACAATTACTACTTACACCAATAAAATTGTTGATATATGTTGATTTAACAACTAATATTTGCGCCATTAAATTTTTAATGTACGATGGATTAATAACTAGATCACTATTGCGCTATTCAATATTGATGATGCTTCATTGAATTAGAATTTGGTTACTATTGCGCCTTTAATATTATTGAAGTATGATTGATCTATTTATTTATATTCTCTTGCATCTTGCGAGATAGAATCGATATCTCATGCATTTTGAATTGTAAATGTGTAAATGATGGATTAATTGAATCGAATGCTTGCATACAGTTCATTAATGTGATGTATGACTAGTTGAGGAATTAGAATCCTAGTGCGCACTGAATTATACTGTAATGTATGATGTTTAGATATTAGAATTATCCTACGAATGGAATTTAATGTCATGAATGTCTTCTTGCGGGAAATGAAAAATTATTATGACAAAGGACTGCATATTGCGATTGGGATTTGCACCTCAAATATAATTGACAAATTCTTTTGCTCCTTGGATTTAATATGGTCTATGATGTGTTATGGAAATGATTACTCATGCGCCATGTTTAATTGCGATTTAGGATTGATTAAATGATTATCATTGATATTGTTGATTTAGCATAGTTAGTTTGGGTTGATTGGGTCAGTGGGATGTAGACACCTCCTTGTTTCTCAGAACAATTGCCAACCCTGAGACCTTAAATGGTTAAAATCAATTGGAACCTGGGCTTGAGAGTTGCTTATGCGTCTTAGAGGAGCTAACCTTCCAGGGTAGGATGGGCAGGGAGTCATTTATATTCATTATCTGATTGAATGTTGTTGTAAATTGCTTCATGCTGTTATGGTGTGCTAATCTAGTACACTATTTATGTTATGTGTCGCTAACCTTCGTTGACGCATTGATTGTGTCATTTGTGATTTCCATAATGAGTAGTTAGTACTTCTTTACTTATGATGTTGTTGAATAGGCGTTGCCATGATTATGTGTTGGTGCTAATTTCTTAATGCAAATTTTTTTTTACCTTGTATGCTTAGACCTTTTTTTCATAGGCATAACAAAGGGTCGTTATAGAAAAATCGAATTGATTCGTATAATATCATCTCAATTTAAATATTGACCAAATTGAAAATTAAAGAAAAAAATTAAAATATATTCAAATATTGACCACCATATAGATTTGTGGATATTTATAAAATGGTAAGACAAAGAAGTATAAAAGAAAACAAAAATTAATGAATATAATAAAATAAAAGTAAAATCTAGGGATATATTAGATATTTATGATATGAAAATTTATAAATATTTAATAGCATCTAGATTTATAGATATTAATTATAAATATTTAATAACAAAGAGATTTATGAATATTAATAAATTGATAATGAAGAATTAAAGATGAAAATTAACATAAATATATATATTTTGATTAAAACAAAAAATAGATTTAAATATTAATAAATGTAGACATGTATGAAGCATTATAACCGATATTCCTTTAAAATCAATATGAAATTGAAAAAATCATATCAAACCCATGAAAGAGGAAATAAATAAGCTAATTGAACTAGACCAAGAGTGTAATAAAATAGCCTTGAACCTCAAAAAAATTGGTATAAAAGAACAACAATAGGGGGATATGCTAGAAATAGTAAAAGAATAATTAAAAAATAAATCACAAATTGAAAAAACTTATCTTATAGAAGCAAAGAGGCTAGGAAAAATAGTTGATCATAAAGATAGGTTGATTGGTGTCAAAGTAAGTTGTAATTACCATAAATACAACATACTTAATTAATATCCAACCTTAAAAGGCTCTAGAATATTAATAAATTAAGACCTCATTCTTGAAGAGAAAGTTGAATTAAGGAAAGAAGTTCAAAAGGTAAAATAAGCTAGGAAAGAAGAAAAATGGGCAATAATTAGAAATAAAAAAGTTATTGTTACGGATAGACACTAAAAATATAATAATAAATAGGAAACTAGGAACACTCGGGATCCTTTTTTGGAACTATCGTGGCTTTCCATGGCACAAAGGTCCTATCATAAGTTGGATCCTGAGTGATATTCATATTGTTTTTCTAGTCGAAACTTGGAAGCATGAAGAATCTAAGGTCTTTAACATAGAATGATTTGTCTTCTGGTCATCATGGAACAAAAGTTCATATCGAAGAGGGATAGGATGTAGAGATTTTTATATTAGAAAGAGAGTTTGTCCTCCCACTCAACTTCATAAGAGTGAACCTCTTAATCACTACATTTGGATAGAAGTTTCAAGCCTAAACGATAATATGTAAATATAAATTTGTTGTTTTTCTGCCATTAATTCTACTTTTTATAAGAAAAAAAATCTAGATAGAAATTGTCCCCATAATAATTTTGAACAAGATATTTATAGTTTGAAAAATCAAGGCAATATCCTCGTGCTAGGTGACTTTAATTCTATGACTGGAACTAAACAATCTTCTCTTTTAAGAAATGATTCCTACCATAATCCTTTATGTCTAGATGAGGACCTTGTTTTAGCTAGTAGCTACAAAAGAATCTCTAAAGACCAAACTGAAAATTTATTTGGTAATGAGCTAGTAAATATCTGTAGCTCTCAAGGCCTAATAATTAACAATGGATTAATTAAGTGGCCAAAATCCAACTAGATGAGTTGTATTGATGGCCTAGCTAGTAGTTTCATAGATCATGTGATATCTAATATCCACGTTTCCAACCAAATAGTAACTTTTGACCTTTTAAATCGCCATGAACCTGTCTCTGATCATATACCTTTAACCCTAACTCTAAACTTTTTCTTACATAGGAGTGTCATTGAAGAGAATTATAATAATAAGAAACATATAGTCTTTTATAAAAGTAAAGTTGACATTTTCTTAAATGATTTAAATAGTGAATTACATCCCATGAATTATAAGGACAACATTGGAGACCACTATCATAAATTTACAACTACTCTTTCCACTTCTATTAACAATTTCTCTTTTGAGGTATAATGTAAAAATAACAGTAAAACAACCAACCCTTGGTATGATAAATAATTTCAGATTGCTAGGAAAGACATTAGGGATGCTTCTAATGGGTCCTTAAAACATGATAAGATCAATACATACAATTCCCTAATTAAAAGGAAAAAAATGGTAGTATATCAATAAAAAGCAAGAGCATCTTTCACAACTATCTAAGCTTGATCATAATAAGTTTTGAAGGAAAAATCTAATTCCCAATACTAAAGAAAATAATATGATTCCCTTAAGGGACTATAATTCCTACTTTAAAATTCTTTACGAGTTCCACAATGCCATGGGAACCATTCCTATTGTCCCTACAAAGGATGCATTTTTTTCTTTAAATGACATAGAGTTCAGTGTTAAGGAACTTGCAAATGGGAAAGCTAAGGACACTAAAGGTTACCAACCTAAAATTTTTATGATTGGAGGGTCTATCTTCATCCCTCGCATACACAAACTCTTCAATTTGGGAGTCAAACAGGGTTTCCCTAAACCCTAGATGCAAAGCCTCATTATTCCTATCTTTAAAAATGGGGATAGAAACATTCCCTCTAGTTATAGTACCATTATGGTTAGGCTGATTGTTTCCAAGATTTATAGAATTATTTTGGAAAATAAGATTAGACTTTGGATTAAAATTCACTGTAATAAAACTGAAGGACAGACAGGGTTTACAAGATATCATTCAATTGTGGACCACCTTGTTACCTTTGCGATCATTGCATAGGATTTTTTCAATACTAAAACCAATCTTTTTTGTTGTTTTGTTGACTTTAGAAGAGATTTTGATATGTGTAACACCCTTCTCTTGCACGCACCCGATGTGACTTATTCTTGTGGACACTTGTGTGCAAGTGATCTGGTTCACTATATGATTGTCTGATTTGATTATGGAGCATGATGATGTTTGTGGATTTGATGATACGTTATTTTATGATTTTTATATCGATAGGTGCTATTGACTAGTTTCCTGATTGTGCAAGACTATAAACATTTGAGGATGTCGATGGCATCGATCGATATCCTTGGAATCCATATTGATTTAGGGAGAGGATGATTATGGTTTGAATGTTTTGATATTACATATGCTACACATGACTAGATATTATGATGTTGATTGTTATCGCTGACAATTTTCGTTGATTAATGCAGAATGACGGTAGCTTGCTAACCAAAATCACATATGAGTAAAAGGGTCACAAACGAGAACCAAATATGTTAATGGAGAGGTGTGGCAGCAGCCCTACCGCAGCCTACTAGAACTCCCTCCATGGCTCGAATTGTAGGTTAACGATTACCTAGTTTGAGAGATCCACGATGTCATGAGGGAAGACTATGACAATCACTCACGATGATTCTAAGGGGAATGCAATAACGCAGGTTCCTTATTCCTTAGAGGCCCTTAGTATCCCAAAAGGTCACTTGATGGAGTATTGAGTCCAGGGGTTTGACTGTAACATCCCTCTCTTGTGCACATTGAGAAAACATATTATTTGAGGACACCTACTCGCAAGTGATTTAGATTATTATACTTTGGGAATTTTATTTATGATTATGATGCGTTATGAATTGATGACATGCTATTTGGTTTCATTGACATAGACATGTGATATTGACTTGATTTTCCCGAGTGTGCAGGATTTTCGACCTCGAATATGTAGAGGCATCAATGGAACCACTTGGACTCGGGATCGAGTTAGGGAGTGAACTATTGAGGGTTTGACTATGGTATACCTGACATTTGTGCATCTGATTAGATGATATGATATTCAATACTATATATGACATGATTCGTTGGTGATGCAGGATGATGATAGCTTGCTGACCAGACTCACATTTGGAGTAGAGGGGTCACACACGACTACCAGAGACGTTCAGGGAGAGGTGTGGACAACAACCCTGCCACAACCTACTAACACTCACACCATGATTCGAACTATAGGTTAACGACCACCTAGTTCGAGAACACCCACGATGTCGTGAGGGCCGACTGGGATAGTCACTAATGATGATTCTAAGGGGCGCGCAATAAGGCAGGGGCCTTATTCCTTAGAGCCCCTTAGTCTCCCATAAGATCACTTGGAGGAGTATTGACTCCATGGGTTTTTGATGTCTACCAAGTCATTCAAGAGGCGAGTGGAACCCTTGGAGCACGTATTGTATCATGAAGGGAACGTCATGCAAGAAAAATGGAAAGAGGTGAGTGGCACCCTTGGAGCACGTAGTGCGTCCTGAAGAGCATGCCGTGCATGATAAACAAAAGGAGGCAAGTGGCACCCTTAGAGCACCTAGTGCATCCTGAAGGGCATGTCGCATTGTTAATTAATAAATGAATAAACCTAGATGGCCTTAGGATGAATAACATGATAAGAAAAATTTAAAACAATTTCCCTAATAAAATGTCATCCAGCCTCGAAAATTAAAATCTATGTCTAGGTGAAACTTCTGGTAAAAGAAAAATAGGTTGTCAAAATAAAAATAAAAATAAATAAATAAAAATGATAATCATCACTAATCATGTGTCGAGAAGGGGGTGAGTAATTCTTTTAATTTATAAAAACCTTTTTGGGGATAAAAATTAAAAAAGGGGAAATAATTGTGTTGTCAGTTATACTAATTAAAATTTATTAATTAAAAGGGAAAAGGGAAAAAGATAATTTTTGACACCTGCCAAATTGAGTTTTAAATAAAAAAGGAAAGAGGGAAATCTAAAATAATTACAAAACTATGAAAAAGTGGGAAACATAAAAAGAAAGGGGAAACACAAGGAAAAAGAAGAAAGTCTAACTTAGTAAGGTATCTAGCATTTACAAACTTTTTAAATTATACTCAACTAGTAAATTAATAAAGGGGAAAGTCATTAAAACTTGTAAGGGAATATGGGGACACCTAGGAGTGATTCTAGGAATGATTTTAGGTGGGTGAGGGAAATAGGGGTAATTAATTAATTAAGGAAATTAATTTTTGGTGTAATGAAGGGGATGGGTGACACATGCATGAGAAGGATTATTATGAATTAAATTATCGAACAATAAATTAAAGGGATTTTGGGAAAGTAATTGACCTAGAAAATATATATAAAGGAGGGAGGAGGAGGATGTGGATATCTTCTATTATGCGTAACATTATGCTATAGAAATTTATACTTGACTGACTTAGCTTGTGGGAATTGGGATACCCAACTTGGTGAGGAGTGGTAGCTCGACCTTGCGAGGTGAGATGGGAGCTAGTTGATTTTTTGGTTACTGTGTGTGGCCCCTTTGTGACTTGGGAGGATAAGGGGGAAGAAGAGTACCCCTAGCATTGGCTAGGAGGAACTGGTAAAGTCTCATCGATCGACCAGTGGGAATCGCACGGAGCGCGCCAGACATAAACTCAAAGCGGTCAACTTGGGATACAGTACGCTTCCTTTATTTATGCATGGTAGATTGTTAGTATGATTTATGCTTTTAGTTCTGTATGTTTAATTGGGTAAAGAAAATGATTATCCTAGCATTCTACTTGATGCCTAAAATTTCCCCCATAGACTTTAGCTCGTTGTTGATTAATTCCAATGGCCTCGACCCCTGCATGTCTTGACCATCCTATGGTTTATTGATTTGTGATGATTATGGTTTATTTATGCCTTCCTCCCTACCTCATCAGTCCATGCCTGAGAATTCGGTCAAGAGCCTGATCTATGGTCGTCACTTTGGTGTTAATATACCTATGGATCTAAATGCCCTTCTTTTATGTCCGTGGATGATGAGCGAAGGATGTTCCTACCAGTCGTCTAGCCCCGTTGGTTGTTGCAGGTAGTTTGTAGTACTGCTCCTTCATCGTTTAATTAACCCTGCAATTTTTTATTGATGGTGAAGTTTTCTTTAACTTTGTGTTTATGGCCTCTGGTTGTGATTGTGATTTGCCCCTTGTTAATCTGGAAATTTTCCACTTCGTACGACCGCTTTTCATTTATTTTTTTTACTTTAAGGGCGTATTTTCCCTGTGATTTTATTCCCTTGGTAGCTTTTTCTTATCCATCAAAGGCCTGCGCCTTGTTGGTTAGTGGGGTGTATTGGTGGGCGTTTCGTTTACTTTTATTGACTGCAATTTGCTTCGAAAAACCTCACCTCCTGGATGTTAAAACTTTGCACGCTTCCTCAATAAAATCAACGATTTTATGTAATGGCCATGCAATTAAATTAATGGTGAATGTGATTGTGTTTAGTGGCATATGAGACTGCATATTTATTTAATGACAACAATTTATATTCATTCATTAGATGTGATTTTATACTCATCTATGTATATGGTTCGAATAGTAATTTTGACAAAAAACTTAGCATATGTAGGCCAACTATGTTTGTCATGTATTTCTGGGCAACGTTTTTTATAGCATTGTTATGTTGGATTACATTTTATACATTTAGGTGGAAGTAAGTTTATGATATCAAATGAATGTGAAAATGTCTTAAATGACTGCGTTTTCCTGTGGTGTATAGCTACGTTGTAAATTGACGGAGTTTTATTTGTTTTAGCATTCCATTTTTTTTCTGGTGTTGGTTAACAATGCTACTACCCATCAATCCAATTTGTAAGGTCGTTGAGCTAGCCTTTGGTAGAAATTCAACTAGAATTTTAGTCTAATTTTTTAGGTTGCGTATGGGTTTGACAACGATTCATTTTCATAGTGATAGAGATAGTTAATCCACCCAACAATATGTAGGGTTAACTTATTCTTTAAAATTATGTACAGAGATTTAATTCCCTGAAATGTGTACGGTGACTTCTATATTCACGCCCAACATTTTTTATTTATTGTTATTACTGATCTTAACTTATGACCTGATGAAATTCTTGGAGGATATCCCAACGATTTTTACCTGACGAATTGACCGCAATCTGACCGGTCGTTTGGGCTGAGTGCAAATTTCAATGCCAAAATTTTTAATAATGTTTTGACTGCGATTCTATCCTTAAATGACAACTCTGGCCTCTAGTGTTGACTGTGAATTCGCCTGCTACGAACTCTCACAATTTTTACCTTTTCTGAGTGCAATTTCATTATGCTTTTATTGTATGTTTGACAATGACTCCTTACCCTAAATGGCTGCGACCAACTTGGACAGCCTTATCTTTGTTGTGACACCTTTACCATCTGCGAATTGTAACCATGACTTGCTCAGACACCTTTACCATCTGTGATTTGTAACCTTGACTCTGCTGTGACACCTTTTCCTCTGTGATTTAGATTGTGTGTTTTTATTGCTTAACAACTGGGATAGCGATTAGTCACAGGTAGCCTTGATTTTAGATAGCGAATCGTGGTGGGTTAGTAACCCTAAATTTTTTACTATAGCTAAATTCGTGACAATGAGTTAGCTACAACGGTGTGTAATGGATATTGTTAACCAGGGCATTGACTGCATTAAATGGCTCTAAAGGACATTAATTATGACTAGCCATATGGCATTAAATCTCATTAAAAACATCTGGAAACAAACCTCATTGAATGTATATGGCTCTAATTTCTCATTGAATGTATATGGCTCCATTTCCCATTGAATGTCTATGTCTTCAACTACATTGTCACTTCTTAGCAGATTCTTTTTAAGGTTAATCGACAGTTTTCATTTTGGTATGGTTAGTGTAGATAGACGGCAAGTTGTAATGTAATGTGTTAATAAGTATTTCATTATAGCTTTCTGCATTGATATGGTAAATTTTGTTATATGATGTCAATTGCTAGTTAGATTACAGTTAGGAATTAATTTAGAATTGCCCTTTTAGATCGTAAGTAATGAGAAATTTGGATCTGTATTCAACACTAATTGGATGGTAATTATTGACCAGTTAAACTGGATAAAAGGTTTGGGTGGTTGATGAAATCATGTATTGGCTTGTGGCTTCCCTGGTAGTCGTCCCCTTGTGTCTCATCGACCTGTTGTTGGGGTTTGGGTGTTTTTTTCTTATCGGTATTTGGCTCCTAGCATGTCAGATTTACCTAGAGTTCTCGATCCATATAGGATGTGTGGTGCCAAGTTTATTGTCAATGCATGTGTGTGAGTGTTGTCGAGCATTGTAATATACTTTTGGCGCATGGGTGGAACGCCTTCATGAGTTTGGTTTGCATGCCTTGAGGTTCTAGTCTTGTTCGTCATTGGTCATTGTGTCGAGAGAGGGATGTTGTCCCTTAGCTTGTAGGCATGTCTTGTTTGCATCGTGAGGGTAGTCATTCCTCCTTTTTCTATGCATGTTTTTCCCAGTTACCCTTGTTCTAATACATGGAGTCATAGTTGTGTTGGATTATTGAGAGGGAGGGTGAATCAGTAATGGAGAAATTTAATACTTTTTAACCATATAATCCAAGTGTTATATCAATGAAGCATTATCATCCAATAACTAAAAATTAAATAAGCAATGAAGAAATGATCAATCATACACATACACAGTACACCAGTGTTTTACATGGAAACCCAAATCGGGAGAAAACCACGAAATTATTTTTCTTATATGTCTTGAAGAATTACATTCATTAGAAGCATCAAATTCCTTTGTTTTCCCGATGCAACTGGAAGGAGGCTCCAACCCCCTAGTTTCTCAGGCTAGAACCTGAAGGAATCTCTAACTCCCCAGTTCTCTAGCTACAACTAGAAGGAGGCTACAACCCCCTATGTTCTCTAGCTACAACCGGAAGGTGTCTACAACCACCTATCCTTGCCCCGTCCTGCCACTCTGAAGTAGAAGTAGAATTTTGCAACCATTTTCACACTATCACTATAAGATATACTATTATAAACTTGTACCAATAAATCTAAACCATGCATCAACCATGCATCAACCTGTAACTCAACCTGTACCATAAACAAGTGCATCAACCATGCACCAACATGTACCAAATAACTTATAATCAATCTGTACCATAAACGAGTGCATCCAACCATGTACCAATCATGTGTCAACTACTCATCAACTATGACTCACCAATATGTACCAACATCATCAACTATACACCTCATGTATGTGCCAACTCATCAACTACTTATCTCAACCATGTACTCAACATGTACCTCAACCAAAATCCCTCATCAATTTCATCATCCAAATCTGATTTGTGGCTCTGTAATAGACCTGGTGTATATGATCACATTCCTACAAACCTTCCTTAACTTTAACAACAGGATACTAACATTTTCATCAAACTTTTATTTAGTCTCACATGCCTAGTTTTGGATTAGTCAACAACCCTAACTTGAAGTAATCATCACTTTGTACCTGTAATGTATAAATATATGAAACTGATACACAATGTTATTTAGTGTGTTTTGTACAATTTCTTCAAGTTTCACTACTTGGAACCTCTCAGAAAAGGAGTTATAGAAAAAATGGCATACCTTGTTGAATTCTGGCTTATTCTAGAGAGTGACATTGTAGAGCATGCCCCGCACAAAATTTTTGTTGAATTGATCTAAAAATATTATAAATCATACTAAATACTATACCCTAACTGACACATTTAGTTTCACTAAATTTGGATCTGTTATGAAGAAGTTATGACGTTTTTACTATAAACACCTGTTTTTGACTAGTTTAAGGACTATCCACAAACCCTATTTGCCACAGAGTGTAAATACAAAAATACAACGAACCACAAGATGATCTTTTTACCACAGATACTTGGGTTTGTTTTCTCAATGGAATATAAATTTCATAGTCTAGATCATTATAGAGAAAAAGTTATAGCAAAAATAGTGAGATGACCTGTAAATACCATACCTTAGAAAGCACCATCAAAAGAATTTATCTTTCCTTGCATTTTGGCCTTCTTTTCTTCACCTTCCCTCATAAATTAGGCTTGGATATACTTGGTTACCTCAGACACCTATATATATTTAGTATGATCAATTTTTATTAAAATGAGAGAGCCTTGCCTCTTATTTATACTCTCCAAGTAGCTTCCTTAAAAACATCTTCTAGGTCACTTAACCCACTTTCCTTATTTTAGGGTTAACCTAGTTCTAATTTCTCCATTTAATTTATTATTGAAATAATTTATTTCATATTCACTTTGAATTATAATACACTCATCACTTCACTTTATTATTTACCTTTTAAAATCTCTTAAACCACTTTGACTACTTTGACCTTTTGGGGCTTCTAGATGACATATGAGGGTCCTCCAATTTCGTAAGTCCATAAATCTCAGACTGTGAGGAGTTATGTGACATTCAACATACCACTAGAAATGAAATGACATGCACTATCCATATAGAATAGTATTACCTTCAAATATAGAAAAAATCATACTGTTATCCATCAAACAAACTTGGGTCCATTACCCAAACCTGGGTTCTCCAACTTCACATTGTCATAACTCTCATGGCATCAAAAGAACTATCCATATAGGATAGTTTCCCTAACAAATTCATTGTCCTTCATCTCATTATTACACAATTAAGCATGGGTTCTCTTACTCTGCAAAGCATCTTCCCATGAGATCTTTCACCATAACGGGACCATTTTGGAGTTCATCCATATTTACTTCCTATCAACCATGAAAAAACAATAATGAGTCATATTTACATCAAACAATCGTGGGTCCATTACCCAAACCTTTGTGCTACGGGGATTTCTTCAACGGTTGACATCAATGACAACCGACCTTAATCAACAATATCCCCCTTTGGAATTGTTGGCAACACTATGATGCAATACTAAAATCATATCACTCATTCTCCCCCTGGAACCATGCCTCTGTCCTCTGAATCTGATAAATCTTCCTTTGTCCTCTGCATCTGATAAATATCTCCCCTTTTGTCATCAATGGAAAAGGTATCTTTCCATCCGAGGCTTCTCACCCTGACTAAATTGTCCTCTTATAGTGCTTCCTCGTGAACATGTAAGACATATAAGATAAGCATTCAAAAATCATTCAAGAAACATTCATTTTGGAGTATAAATAACTCCAAGTCTTTGACAAAGATATTTAAAGGATTACTGTGGAAGTGGTTTTATAAATATGTCTGCCACTTGTTATTTTTTTCCCACATACTCAACTCTGATGTTCTTTTCTACAACATGTTCCTGTAGAAAGTGATACTTGATTGGAATGTGCTTCGTCTCAGAGTGCATCACTAGGTTTTTCGAGATACTGATGGCACTTGTATTATCATAATATATTGGAATGGGCACATCATACTCAACCTGTATATCTAAAAAAGTTTGTTTCATCCAAAGAACCTGTGTACAACATGTTGTTGTTGCAATATACTCTACCTCGGCTGTAGATAGAGATACCGATGATTTTTTCTTGCTTAGCCATGATACCAAACACTCACCTAAGTAGAACACTACTCCACTTGTACTTCATCAGTCATCAATACAACCTGCCCAATCTGCATCTGTGTAGGAAATAAGTGATAGATATTTACCTTTTGGATACCATAATACAAAATATTTCGTTCCTTTGAGATATCTAAAGATCCTCTTTACTGCTAATACATGTGATTCTTTTGATGCTTCTTCAAATAGTGCCACATCTCTAACTCCCTACATTACATCTAGTCTGGATGTTGTCACATATAGTAGACTGCCAATCATTGACCTGTATTTCCTCTGATCTATAGACTTTGAATCATAATCTTTTCTCAACTTACAACTGGTTTTCATGGGAGTGATAATTGGTTTGCAATCTTCTATTCTGAACCTCTTTACCATTTCTATGATATACTTGGTTTGAGAAATAAAAATTCCTTGGTTTCTTTGACATATCTAAAGTCCTAGAAAGAAGGATAGGTCTCCAAGTAACGACATTTCAAATTCATTATGAATGTCTTTTGCAAATTTCTGGCTTAACCTGTCATCATCACTGCCAAAAATAATATCATCAACATAAACTTCAATTAATAAAATATTACCTTGATTTACCTTGATGTAGAGGTTTATGTCTTCACTTCCTTTTTTGAACCCCATCTACTGCAGATACTTATCCAGTCTAGAGTACCATGCTCTAGGAGCCTATTTTAGACCATACAAGGCCTTCTTTTATTTACACACATAGTTTGTGTTCTCTGACAATTGAAATCCTTCTGGTTGTTCAATGTAAACTTCTTCAAGTTCCCCATTCAGAAAAGATGATTTTTGGAGCATGCATAAGCTAAAAGAAAACGGATTTCTTCCATTTTGGAAACTAGGGAAAATGTCTCTTCAAAGTTGATTCCTTATATCTAAGCATATCCTTTACATACCAATCTAGCTTTGTTCCTTGTAACTTGTCCATATTCATTTAATTTATTCCTGAAAATCCATTTTGTGTCGATCACATTCTTATTCTTTGGTATTGGAACCAATTCCCAAGTGTCATTTTTCTCTATTTGATCCAATTCTTCATCCATGGCCTTATTCCAAAATTCACCCTTGTTGGCTTCTTCAAAACAGTTTGTTTCAATTGTAGATAAGAGTGTTAGGTGTGTTTGTTCCGGTAAATGAATTGTTTTTCTAGTCTCAACTCTTGCATCATTGTTTCCAATAATCTGATCTGAATGATGATTCTTCTGTAGTCATTTACTGCGTGTATTTGGAGACACTTGTTGAAATTGCTCTTTTGTTTTCTCCGGATTCTCTTTATCTTCCTCTTCTACTTCTTCTTTGGAAGGTTGTTCCACTGATTCATTTTCTTCTTCCTTTGATTATGTTCTGCCTATTTCATTAATTGTTACATTGATGCTTTCCACAATTTTGTTCAATCTCAGATTGTAACACTTGTATGATTTCCTTGTACTTGAGTAACCAACAAATACTCCTTTGTCCACACAAGAGTCAAACTTTCCCATTCTACCATCTTCTTTTTTGATGTAGCATTTGCTTCCAAAAACTCTAAAGTGCTTCACATTTGTTGGTCTTCCTTTCCATATCTCGTAGGGAGTTTTGTCAGTGTTTTTTATGAGCATTAATCTATTTTAAATGTGAACTACTATGTGCACTGCCTATTTCCAAAAGATATCTGTCAATTTGTAATCCATCAACATTGTCTGAGCCATTTCCTATGTAATTATCATCCATTATGATAATGTTCCTTTGTCTCTGAACCACTCTCTGAACCAATCTATGAATCAATTATCTCATCCACTATCATATATCTATCCAAACCTGCTAAGTGTTCTTACGAATCCATCTCTGTCCATACTGTCCAAGACTCTACTTGAACAACTGTCCATAATGCTAGCCCATTTATCATTATACTATCAAACTGTACTTCTTCTAATTGATTTCTCTGAATCTGTCTTCTCAAACTATGAAAGATTCTCTAAGGATGGTTCTTTGGTCTATTATAGCTATCGCATAGACTCCCCTTGTCTAATTTTCATATGACTCAGGAGTCTCTAAGCCGGATGGCCCAAAACAATTCCTCCTCTGATGTGTATTCATCATCATATTCATTGGTAGATTCATCATCATCTTCGTGGGTAGATTCATGATCTCTCTGATCTCTGACTTCTTTCTCTCTGTCTATGGATTCATCTTTCACTACAATGCCTAAAATTACAATCTCTTAAACCCATTCCTTATTTACTTCCCCTTCCTTTATTTCAGTTATTTTCCAAACCTTTCTGTATCTGAAATCTTTCTTTTTATCTGTAGAATTTTCTTCATCTTGTTTTATTTCCAATCTTGTGATCTATGGTACCTGGTCTTTGTTCACCTGTTCTTCTTGTTTTCTTATCAATACTTTCTTATATCTGATATCAATATTCTCTTTCATGGAAGTATCAATCATGATTCTAAAATCATTATCTATGTGCCCATAGTTATGGCATTTGTAACACTCAATGTTACATGCGACCACATATGCACTTCTTTATTGAACATTTCTTTTATAATCCCTGCAATCTGCAACCTTATGTCCAAATTTAGTACAATAAAAACAATGACCATCAAAATAAATTTGCATACCTGGGAGTGAATGATCTTCTTTGTGTCATAGTCCTTCTAAATTTTTGTCTTGACTGATCATGATCATTATTGAAGCTTCTTTGTGGCTTGAACATGGATGGTCCCCTTGAAGATGTATCTTTAACAATTTTCTTAGATTCTGGTTGACCATGATTCCTTCATTTGAGTACTTTTCAATAACTCTTTCTATTTTCTTCATTCTTCTTTTCTAGAAACCTAGAGTGCTTCTCTTCTTTCTCTATAATTGATGTGGATGTTTCTATCTCTTCAACGTTCATGTTGAGCTTGACTATTTTGCTTCTCAATGTGACAACTTCTTCTTCAAGCTTCTCAACCTCTTCTTCTTTCTTCATTATCTAAGACTTCATGACTTCTTCTGTTATTTTCGCTTCTTCAAGATGAATTTTTAATGTGATTATTTATTCTTCAAGTCCTTTCTCTTCTTGACCAAATTCTGCCTCAAGATGGTTTAGATCATTAGTTATTTCCTTAAGATGATTTGTCAATATCTTCTCTCTCATTTCTGCTTCTTCCTTCTGTCCTGCTACGTTGGTTTCAAAACACTGCTTTTGATATTCAATATTTTATTCGATCTTTTTGGCTTCTTCTAGTTGAGTTCTTAAGTTCACGATGACCTGTCAGGCTTCTTAAAAAATGTGAACACTTTCCTTTTGTTTCTTCAATTCTTTCTTGAGTGAATTTTTTTCTTCTCTTAGTTAATCTAAAGAACTAATCAATTCTTCTTCATAATTGTCTTCCTTTTCAATTACTTTTCCTGTCACATTTCCTTCATGGCATTCTATTTCAAGATTTCCACCTTTTTCACAATTAACACAAAACAACATACCTCTGGTGATTATGTACTCTTCATCTTCTGAATCTTCTTGACATGGTGAACATAATTCTTCTTGATTTGTTTCTGCATCTTTTTTGACATTTTCTGAATCTGTGATGGGTGAAGAATATATGTCATGTAACTTATCCCAAAGTTCTTTTGTTGATGAACATTTACCCACCTTTTCTCTTACTGGATTAGGTAATCCTTGCCAGACGAAATCCATTGCTATTTTGTTATGTTTCCTCAATTCCTTCCTGGTTGCAGTCTTTTCCCTTTTTGAACTATCATGTCCTATAAAAACTAATAGCCAAATATGATGTCCCCATGCCTGTAAAAATACTTCTGTCCTTATGCTCCACATCTCATACTTAAAACCATTCCGACCATTAAACATCGGTACTCCATTCTCAGAATAATCCATGATCTCCTTCCAGTGGTTAAACTATTTCATTAAGGAACCGACTTTGATACCAATTGTTGGATTACTAATAGAGGGGGTGAATCAGTAATAGAGAAATTTAATCATTTTTAACCATATAATCCAAGTGTTATATCAATGAAACATTATCATTCAATAACTACAGAGTAAATAAACAATGAACAAATGAGCAATCATACACATACACAGTACACCAGTGTTTTATGTGGAAACCCAAATCGGGAGAAAACCATGGAATGCTTTTTCTTATATGTCTTGAAGAATTACATTCATTGGAAGCACCAACTTCCTTTGTTTTCCAGCTACAACTGGAAGGAGGGTCTAAACCCCTAGTTTCGTAGGATACAACCTGAAGGAATCTCCAACTCCCCAATTCTCTGGCTATAACTGGAAGGAGGCTACAACCCCCTATGTTCTCCAGCTACAACCAAAATATGGCTACAACCACCTGTCCTTGCCCCGTCCTTCCACTCTGAAGTAGAAGTTGAATTATGCAACCATTTTCACACTATCACTATGAGATATATCATTGTAAACCTATACTAATAAATCTCAACCATGCATCAACCATGCATCAACCTGTACCTCAACCTGTAATCAACCTATACCATAAACAAGCACATCAACCATACACCAACCTATACCAAACAACCTATAATCAACATGTACCATAAACAAGTGCATCCAACCATGTACCAAGTATGTACCAATCATGTGTCAACTACTCATCACCTATGAATCATCAATAAGTACCAACATCATCAACTATACACCTCATGTATGTGCCAAATAATAAAATACTTGTCTGAACCATGTACTCAACATGTAACTCAACCAAAATCTCTCTTCAATTTCATCATCCAAATCTGATTTGTAGCTCTGTAAAGACTGGTGTATATGATCACATTCCTGCAAACCTTCTGTTATCACCCTAACAATTTTATCGGGATCTAAAAACTTCTGAAGTTTAGAAAGAATCTATACCCTAGTAGAGGTGCGGTAGTTCAGGGCGCTTGGCTATATTTCGCGGTGTATGAACGAATGTAGTGGAAGTGGGAAGGGAGTAGCTCCATGGGTTGTCGATCTTGAAGAATCTTAGATCTACGGTCGAGGTCTACATCAAACAAACAAATATCATGGAACTTAACATTGCGAAGGCAGACCAGGAAAAACTACTCTAGTTTCGACAGGGAATGTGTGGCGTTCTTACACATGCATTGGGGGAGATGACGGATTGCCTGAAGCCACTTTTCCTATGGCCCCGATGTCACATGTTTCAAAACATCATGTCAATAGCTCGCGAGGAAGATGGCGGTTGGTCAGATCACCTCACATCATTGGTCCAGGTACTTTCCCGGATGATGTACCAAAAGGATGCCGCCGCATAACTAAATCAAGGCTCATCATTCTAAGTGGATTGATGACGCATTGCACACCAAGGTGATGTGACAGTAATTCGTGGGAAAAGTACACAAAACATCAGAATCTCATATATGAATCATTTTATCCTATTCTGGGAAATTGTCATCTTATGCGTAAGAAAAACAAACTCGGCGTGTGCTCCTGAATTCTATAAAGCTAAAGGGTGGCCAAATCAAGGTCTCTATGAAGTTCAAAAAACATGGATAATATCCTTCAAATGACATCTAGCGCAATTGGGTTCTCAGCTAAGGTACCAGGTAGGTCAATAAGTAAGAATGAAAGATGGTTCTTGCAGATCCAAGCAATTAAATTTGATACTGAACCTGAAACTGAGACATAGTCGGGAGTAATATTAAACCCCTTTATAAGGGATCTTGTCATAAATGAACATGCAGAAAACACTTACCACCCAACTGCAAATAGGAGGAGGAGTAAAAGGAGGAAATCAGAGGCCAAAACTGAGATGATAGAGAGCGTCGGGGAAAATTATGATCGGTGGAGTACCCTAGAGGAGGAAATTTCCAAGATGAGGTGAATCCTCAGGTAAAATTCTGGTGTATTTCAGATAGTTTTGGACAGATGTCGGCTTAAGATAAGGGATTCCTGATATGACAAACCAATTGCTAACGGTCCCTTTAAATAATGCAATTGTTCTTCCTTTTTGTAACTCGTATATGTTTTTAGAATTATGAGGAACTCAGAATGTTTTAAATTCCATATGAAATTCCTCTATATATGCTTGGCCTCACGATTATAGAATGATGGAGAAAAGAGGAGTCTTCCCTCTGTGCAGGAAAACTTTATAAATATCTGGGGATGGAATGAATACATGGGTGTAAAGGAAAATTTTGGGACTTTTTATGAAAAGATTCTAATTGGTGGTGTTATGAGTCTCGTTTTCTCTCATAGTATGTGATTCCTGTTATTCTATATTTTCATTTTTCTTTCTTATGTCTAAATTGAGAAACTAAAATTCCATAATTCATTATTCAATGGTCTTGTCTTGACGATTTAGAATGTCTTCATCACTTCTGAACCATTTCAGAATTCATTACTATAATGCTCTGATAATATTTATGTGTTTCTTTTCTTCTGATACCATCTAAAATTTTCAAGCATAAAATCAGAAGTCACTTCCTCATTTACCCTTTTCCTCTTGATTGTTTTCATGATTTGGAAATACATCCTACATTATTGACCCCATAGCCCAAAGGTCATCTTCATCTCTTCAACAACTTTATTAAAACCCCCAACAAAAACAATTCTAGCCATTGATTTCCATAGATGTATCAAGTGACACGAGAGAGACCTCTCTGAGTTGAGCAAGCTAGTGCCTCAGCTCTAAACCTGGTTGAAACAGTTACCCCTGTCATCTGTTTTGATATCTGGGCATATTTACAGGTTGCTAACACCTTCCTTAACTTTAACAATAAGAGACTAGCATTTTCATCAAACTTTTCTTTAGTTTCACATGCCTAGTTTTGGATTAGCCAGCAACCCTAATTAGAGGTAATCATAACTTTGTACCCTTAATGTATAAAGATTGAAAACTCATACACAATGTTATTCAATGTGTTTTATGCAATTCCTCCAAGTTTCACTACTTGGAACCTCTCAGAAAAGGAGTTATAGAAAAAATGACATACCTTGCTAAATTTTGGCCTATTGTAGAGAGCGACCTTGTAGATCATGCCCCACACTAAATATTTTTTGAATTGATTTGAAACTATTAAAAATCATACTAAATATTTTACCCTAACCAACACATTTGGTTTCACTGAATTTGGATCTGTTATGAAGAAGTTATGACGTTTTTACCCGAAACGCCTGGTTTTGACTAGTTTCGGGACTACCAACAAACCCTATTTTCCACGAAGTGTAAATACAAAAATAAAATGAACCACAAGCTTATTTCTTTACCACAAATACTTGGGTATGTTTTCTCAATGGTATAGAAATTTCATGATCTGAATCATTATAGAAAGAAAGTTATAGCGAAAATGGTGAGATGACCTGTCAATAGCATACCTTAGAAAGCACCATCAAAAGAATTTATCATTCATTGCATTTCGGCCTTCTTTTCTTCACCTTCCCTCAGAAATTAGACACAGATATCCTTGGTTACCTCAGAAACCTATATAAATTCAATATGATCAAGTGTGATTAAAATGAGAGAGCTTTGCCTCTTATTTATACTCTCCAAGTAGCTTCCTTAAAAACATCTTCTAGGTCACTTGGTCCACTTTTCTTATTTTAGGGTTAACCCACTTCTAATTTCTCCATTAAATTTATTATTGAAATTATTTATTTTGTACTCACTTTGAATTATAATACACTCATCACATCTCTTTATTATTTACCTCTTAAAATATCTTAAACCACTTTGACTACTTTGACCTTTTGGGGCTTCTAGATGACATATGAGGGTCCTCCAACTTCGTACGGCCATAAATCTGAAACCGTGAAGAGTTATGTGACATTACACACACCACCATAAATGTAATGACATGTACTATCCATATAGAATATTATTACCTTCAAATATATAAAAAATCATACCGTTATCCATCAAACCAACTTTGGTCCATTACCCAAACCTGGGTTCTCCAACTTCACATGGTCATAACCATCTAATCGTGAGGAGTTATGTGACATTCTACATACCACTATAAATGGAATGAAAATAACTATCCATATAGGATAGTTTCCCTGACAAATTCACTGTGCTTCATCTCATTATTACACAATTAAGCATGGGTTCTCTTACTCCGCAAAGTGTCTTCCCGTGAGGGATTTCACCATAAGGGGACCACTTTGGAG
>SNQJ01S0026108.1:66454-77218 GCA_010110895.2 Picea sitchensis | reverse complement strand
CCCTCCATTAAAAGAAGAACGGTCGGGGGGGTCCGGAATGCTCTATACACCGTAGATCTGAGCATCACGATCAGGACCGTCAATATGTGCAGGGAGCATAAATGGGGAGTGGAGAATACATGCATTAGGAAAAACTTAGGATAAATTCATTTTTATGGGTTTTTCCCCAAACTTTTCAAGTAAACACCACCATGGGGATTTCGACCAAACGATCTTCTAAGCATATGAAACATGGTGCAACATTGACATCAAGTTGGTTTTATTGGAATGGAACAACAAAGAAACTAGCCTACATACTAACCTATCTTCCTATGACAATTAACCCAGATTAAACAGTTGGGTTAAGAAATTACTCTACCCTAGGGCTATCTGACCAGGATTAGACAGTCTGGCCAGATTTATTCACTAATCTAACCTAAACACTTTAGCTAAGATTAAACTATTTAGCCAAATTCATTCACTACCCTATCAACATCAAATTTAAAACAAAACTTGGCCATGATTGAAAGGTATGGACCAGGTTACTATTATTGCATGGGGCTCTTATTGCAATTCTTTTATGCCCTCTTTTCTTTCTTTCTTTTTTCTTTTTCTTTTCTTTTCTTTTTCTTTTTCCTTTTCTTTTCTTTTTCTTTTTTCTTTTCTTTTTCTTTTTTCCTTTCTTTTCAAATTATTTTTAGAATGAAAAATCATTTGTCATCAAAAACACTAAAGACAGATAATATCCCAGTCACCAGTTGATCCTATAACTTATAGGGTGATAACATCGGCTCCACCTGGGGATGGTACTTTCCCTGTGAAGTGCCAAGAATCCTGGTTCTGGTCATTCTGAAAATTTATGCCTAGTGGCCTTCATCGGTTTTATTCTCAAAAATTGGAAAAATAGTGGTCAGCAGCTCAGGGCCTTCCCTTCGGGCTTCAACCAACTGACTAGTGTTCTTCCCTCAGAAAATGCAAGTGAAAAATGAAAATAAAAATGGTATGTACAATGGAGAGTGAAAAATCAGATCTCTATTGAGGTGGCACATAATGTTTCAGCATTCTTCCATTCACAGGTCCTCCTAGCAGATCTGTTCCATCAGCGTTGTTTAGCAAGAAAGCATTGTTTCCCCTGAAATATTGGATCATGTATGGTCCTGTCCACAGAATTTCAAACTTCCCATGCTTTGCCTTGTCTTCATTTCTGGCATCCCATCTCAACAACAAATCTCCTAGCTCAAAATCATCCTCCTTGGTTCGTTTGTCAAAGATCTTCTTGATGTTTTCTTGGATGACCTGAGTTTTGTTGAAAACGTCTTCCCTAGACTGCTGCAAATGGATCATCTGGTTGATCCTTCTCTGTGAGTCATTTGGCTAAACTTGTAAATCTTGAAGCAACTTCATGACAGGAACTCCTAAAGAAGTGGGGAAAACTGCCTCTATGCCATAGACCAGCTGGTATGGTGACATACCAATTGACCTTCTAGTGGTTAGTCTGTCAGCCCATAACACAAACACCAACTTGTTGTGCCATGATTTCCTGTTTTACTGCAATGTTTTCTTGATGATATTTACCAAGGTTTTATGTGAAGATTCCGCCAGCCCATTCCCCTAAGGGTAGTAGGTTGTGGAATTCCCCAAACCAATGTGATACTGGTTGCAGAAATCTATGAGCTTCTTCGACCGAAAAGCAGCTGCATTGTCAGTTATAATCTTTCTGGGACATCCAAAGAGAGACAAGATATTATTTTCAAGGAATTTGATAATAACAGATTCAGTGGCTTGCCTGCTTGGTACTTCTTTGATCCATTTAGTAAAATAATCGGTGGCAGTGAGAATCCACCTATGCTAGCCTGAAGAAGGGGGGTGTATTTCTCCAATGAAGTCTAGTCCCCATTGCTGGAAAGGGGCTTCAACTGAGATCAGTTTCAGGGGGAGAAGAAGGAGTTTTATTTTGCCTTCAAATAGATGACATTGATGACATGCAGTCACTTTTTGATGCACATCGGGGAACGGGGTGGTCCAATAGAATCCAGCTCTGAGTATTTTGTTGGCTGTGACATTCCAGTTCAAATGGCCACCACATTCTCCCGCATGAAACTCTTGTAACACTTTATCAGCTTCATCTTTCAGTAAACAATTTAACATAATTCCTGCAGGATCTTTCCAATACGAATTGCCTTCTAGAATACAGAATTTCAAGGCTTTCAACTTTAAAAATCTAGCTTTAGTCTTAGTCAAACCAGGGGGAGCTTGTAGATTTCGCAAAACAAAAATAAGGTCTGCGTACCATGGGGAGTTGAGAAATACCTCTCTCATGCTTGGAGTCGCCATCTCACCTTGTTCATCTTCCACATCTAAAAAATTAATTTCAAGAGCATGGAAGTTCGATTCAGCCATTAATTTTGCTAGGCCTTGACCCTTAATTAGTTTTGTAGGCTTAATCTCTATATCGTATTATAAAATAACAACAATCCATTTTCCCCTTCTTCCATCAGGGTTGTCCTGTGTCAAAATGTCTTTTACTACCACGTTCGGAACATATGCTATGGTGTGGGAATGAAGAATGTAGACTCTAAAGTCTTTTATGGCTTTTACCAAAGAAAAATCTTGTTTCTCCATTATCTTGTAATTCAGAGCAACATCTCTTAATGCTTTGCTAAATAAATCTATGGGTTGTTCACACCCTTCGCTATTCTTTTGTAGTAACACCGCTGCTATAGTATGTTCGGAAACGAAAGAAAAGAGATAGAAATCCTTACTAAAATCATGACTGATCAAAACAGGGGCTTTTTTGAGTGCTCGTTTGACTTGTTCGAAAGACTGTCTGGACTCAGAGTCCCATTTTATTTTTACATCCTTTTTTAGCATATTTGTGATGTTTCTGAGGAGTTCTGCTAGATTGGGAATGAATCTTTGTAGAAATTTTATTCTCCCGATAAAAGACTGTAGTTCTTTGAGGTTTCTTGGGTGTTCTAATTTTTGTATGGCCTCAATTTTGCTGGGGTCTATTTTGATTCCATCTTTGGAGATGATGTGTCCTAGAAATTTTCCTTCCTCTAACCCGAAAAGGCTCTTCTTAAGATTTAAAGAAATCCAAAACCTTCTACATTTCTCGAAGACTCGTCTAAGGTGTCGCAAGTGTTCATCATCAGATCGGGAAAATACAATTACATCATCTAGATAGACGACAATAAACTTACCCGATTCTTCCACGAAAGAAATATCCATCGTCCTTTGGAAAGTGGCTCCTGTGTTCATCAGACCAAAAGGCATTTTCACATACATGAATGTGCCCCATGGGGTGGTGAAAGTGGTTTTTTCTTGGTCATCCGGGTGAACTAGGACCTGATTGTAACCTGAGAAACCGTCCAGCAGAGAAATTCGACTGGACTCGACCACCCTTTGCAGGATATGGTCCATTTTCTGCAAGGGGTAATTATCCTTCAGGGAGACTTTATTCAGATTTCGGAAATCTATGCAGAGTCTGATTTCCCCAGTTTTCTTACGTGTAGGGACCAAATTAGAGACCCATTTGGAAAAACGCAGCGAAACTATGATTTTGGCATCATACATTTTTTTGATTTCCTTTTCTATCAGAGGGAGCAACTTGGGATTTATCCTCCTAAGTTTCTGCCTAAATGGTTTTTGGTCTTCTTTTATTGGAATCCTGTGTTGTATGATGCTAGTATCGTAGGATTTCAAATCTGCATAGCCCCATGCAAAGACATCTGAATATTCTTTGAACAACTCAATGTATTTGAGTTTTTTCTCTGGGGGTAATGATTTAGACAGTTTGACTATCCTGGGTTTCTCTTCAGTCCCTATATTACAGTCTTCTACCTCTTGTCCATGGGCTTCRATTTTYGGTTTTTTGGCTACRTYGTTAAARTCAAACAAGTCYTYTAAAGGAAYWAGACCTCTAGGMAAAACATTKHTTTTCAAMTRTAAAACATCAGYRTCCATTTCGTCATCGCCTAATTCTCYTGAATMTACGSTATTTACACTATCAATTTCAAAATCAGAACTATTTACATTTTCATCTTCGTTCTCTAAATCTATATTTGTACATTCAAAATCGTTTTTACACTGCAGAAAGTCTTCGATTTGATCATCATTACCAAACACTTTCCAGTACCTGATATTGTCGGGAACGGTTGGTCTGCATTTCACCTCAACAGTGTATGGGTGAGTAGGGTAGAAAGGAATCTTGCATGTGGCTGCTGACGTGGCCAATCCGTCCGCCAGAATGTTTTGTCCCCTCGAAATTACCTGCAAGTCAACTTCAGTGAAACATCTAAGGGCATCTAGAACAACATTCCTATAAGCTCTAAGACGTGGGTGTTTCGCAGCGTACTCACCTTTGATTTTCTTGATTATCAATTCAGAGTCACCTTTTACCATTATCGGTTTAGCACCAAATTTTTTCAAAAGCTTCATACCGAGCATCAAGGCTTCATACTCAGCAATATTGTTAGTGCATTGGAAATTTAATTTGTCATAATGGTTTTCTGGATACCTGTTTCTGTGGTTATGCAACCATACTCCTGCTCCAACTCCTTCTTTGCTCACTACTCCATCAAATTCCATGCTCTAGAAATCTATGGGTAACTCTTCAGTTATCACGTTCTTCATCTTTGCTACCTCAATGATTTCTTGGCCTTCATCCTGGCTAGATGTATCTTCCGCTAGCTGAGTATCTTGTTCTCCTGTGTCACCATAATAATACAAGATAAAAGAATCCAGATCGGAATGTGCAGAGTAGAGGGGATAGTTGTGCAGTTTTTCTTGGCTACTGACCATGTACTTCATCAATGTTTCTCTGTATAGCCTTCTTTGTTGCCCGAAAATTGGAATAGTGGCATAAGACATATCTAGCTGCAGGGTTCCTTTCAACTTAGCCCCCCAAGACCGGGATAGCAACATTCCATACTTCGGCGGGATGTTTGCAACTACCACATCCATTACCATGCTCTTCACAGGAATATGAACCAAGGTGATGCATATGTCCTTGATCAAACCAATACATATAACTTTATTGGAGTCAAACGAGTGTAAATCCTTGTAAGGCCTGGTGACCTCAAGTCCCAGTTTCTCCATTACAGCTTTGGCCATCAGATTGTGGGAAGCACCCGAATCCAGCATAGCGTTATGAAAGATCATATCATGTATTTTTAGACTGATGTAAAAAGGAGCGACCTCACCAGTATCATCTCGACCATCTACTTCAGGTCCGAAAAGAAGTTTGGGTTGATCATCAGTAAGGTTCACAGTGTCTGAATGATTTGTTGATCCAATGGTTAAGGCCTTTGTGCCTATGTCAGGTTCAATGGTCAGTGCTTTAATCACCTGTGAATGATAAACATCTTTTTTCATCAACTTGGTAAGTGGGATGGGAATTTTTACTTTGGCCAGTTCCCCCTCAAGGCTAAAGGGTGTAGGAGCTCTGCCTTGGCTCATCAATTATGGTTTGTCCACCGCACTCTTCTGCCAGGAAGTACTTGGTGGGTCAATAGGTGAAACCTCGGGTTGTGATGAACTTTTTAGAATACTAAGGTTTCTCTTTGCAGGAGCTTCGACAGTACTCTTCTCAGGAATCTTCTCAGAAGATGGCTCAAAGTTCTTCTTGGTTTCGACTACCTTCTTTGTTTCAATCGCCTTTTTTGGGGAACTGCCTTCTGTCTTTTTACTCCATAGATTATACTGTCGGTGTACCTCCAAAATGGCATTTTCGAATGCCTACTGTTCTACATCTTCAGATTCTTCACTTAATTTTGTTTGATTGAGAAGAAAATGTTCTTTCTCTTCTTGGGTAAGGAAGATAGCTTCATTGTCGTGAATGCCCATGAGGTTAATGTGAGTATCCTCCAATTCCTCAATCACTTCCTCCCCTTCATCAGCATAATTTTCTTGCAGGGGAGGTCTGATCTGCTGATCTGGACCCCTCTGCTCTCTTTGATCCCTAGGATCTCTCTGTCTGATTTGAGGAGGGTTTCTCCTAAAGTTAGGGTTCTGAACTTGAGAGGCTGGTGGATTTTCTCTTGGAGGATTTATGTCCGACACAGTAAGTCTTTCCATTTCTTTCCACTGCTTTGGCCAAGGAATCCAATTTGGAGTATGAGGTCGATGTGGAAGGTTCTTCTTTAATTGTGACTCTCCTCTCTGACCTCTGACGTGCCCTTTTTGCCAACAGATTGGCGTCCACACTTATAGCACTTTTCTGCATGTCTGCCAAGGTGGTAGAATTTCTTTCTCTTAGTTGGTATGACATATCGGCATCAAAACCATCAGGGAATTTTATCAATGCTAGGCCCTGTGGAGGTTTGATTTCGGCTGGAATTGCATTGTACAGGTTATTGAAACGGGTGCAGTAATCTTGTACTGTCTCACCTTGATTTCTTCTTATATTCTCGTATTCTAAAAATATTTCGAGAGGGTTTTTATTTACCTCCCATATGTCAAGAAAACTCCTTTGGAACGCGACAAGGTCAAGGACTGAGGCGGCAGGTAAAGATTTGTACCATTTCTTGACATCACCTGTCAAACTTTGGGCAAACAATCTCATTTGAATGCCAGCCTCATCAACTTCTTGCAAGTCAAAATAATCATTCATTTTGTCAACATGTTGTTGGGCGTTTAAGGGTCCTGTCGCATCGAATTGTGGAAGTCTAGTTTGATAATCTTGTGCCATAGCATGAAGAGGTGCAACCAACACCAAGGGAGTGTATCTGGCTACCATGATGAGTGGAGGGGGTGGGACAACCAACTGGACAACAGGCGAGGTAACAACCGAAGATGAGGATGAAGAGGGACTAGATCGTATCGAGGAAACGCTTTGCGGTTTAGCAGTGCGAGATAGAACTTCAGGGGTTCGAGGTTGTAAAATGGTTGGATCGAAAATGATTCCAGTCACAAAACTATTGGACCGTGTTCTAACCAGACTTTTTTGTGGAAAGGTAACAAGGTCACGGTTTTGAGAGGTAACAGGTTTCCCTGAAAAACAAAGGGACTTATGAAGGGGAATATGACTCACTAAACCTTCAGCTAAGGTCTTTTTCCTGAGCAACTATTCTAGGTTATCTGTCACTATCGCAGGTTCTGGGTCTGGATGAGATCGAGTATAAACTTTCTTGGGAGCCAGAATTCTTTTTGGTTATATATATATATATATATATATATATATATATATTGTGAGTCCAAAAATAATATGTACAAAGTTTAATCAACCTCTAAACATTACTTTCTTCTCAAATTTGCAATATTCTATGGAACAAACTTTCTTTTTAGGGAAAAAAAAAGTAAAATTATGAATTTTTAGTTCTTCCCCAATGGAGTCGCCACTATGTTAGCACTTGGTAAATTTCCTAGAGGTTGATAGCAGAATAATCTACGAAATGTAACTTTATCCAACCACTTTTGAAGAAGGGATCTAGCCCTTCCAACTTCAGAGAGGGATCTCTCTATTAGATTTAACTATGTTTCCAATTTTAGATATTAGGCTAGGTAAAGAAATAGGTCGTTTTTGTTGTAAAAGTGTTTTGTGAATTGGTTGAGATAGTCTATACATCCATTGGGCTATGGGGTCTATGTTTTAATAAATATGAGATACAAACCAGAAAATTGAAAGAAGACTTCTACAGGGCGAGATAATATACTCACTGGATCTTTTAGTAGCTTAAATGATGGACAAAAGAAAAGATGAGAAAGATAATTTCAACTAAGAAGCAGTTAAGAATTTCTTAATTGAAAACACCAGAAGATAAACACTAAAATCTTTCGAGTCAGAAACAGGGTATCCAAGATAAATCCTACAACATTCGTTACTCGTAAAGATTAGTTTCAGAAAAATGATATGATCAAAAAGAAAGAATAACATTCAACTTAGAGAATAAACATCACCAGTGAATACACGCAAGAATCCTGTAAAAGTGCCTCCTTTTTATTAATGGAAGATCTCTTCAAAAATGTTACAGTCTGATAGCGTTAGGGTGTGAAGATCAACAACCCTCAATACTTCGAAAGGTGAAGTATTTATAACTCAAATTACAAAATGTTCTTGTCATAAATGAACAGGACATGCTAAATCTATTTTTAGCATAACTAATTTAACAAATTTCCTAAATCAAGGAACTGCTAGATGACTCGGTGTAACTGCACGCTAATTTCTGGGTAGACCGTTGATGAAGCCTTTGCACGACCTCATCTGACTAGAAAGCTGACTGGACCTGGACAAATCATTTTCTTATTGATCAGATCGCAGAGTTCCTCCCATTTGAGATGAATGGGCAGGTTGACTTTGAGCAGTCTTCGATACACTTCCTCCATTTCAGTATACTTGTCGAATGTAGGCTTGGTGAGGAATATGTATCGAATTTCATGTTGGATGTTGATGTCCCACTGGAGGGCATCCAAGAATGCCTTGTCGGTTATGCTCACTTGGATTCCTGCAAACTTTGAACTGTCCTTAGACACCTCAGCCAATCTCTTCTTGTAATCTAGGAGTGTCATCAGTTTATCATTAATAACCTTCAGACCAGGTAGACCTTTCTTCTGGAGAGCTTCAATCTTGCTGAAGAATCTATGTACCCCTAGGTCCATGGTCTGAACCTTTTCTTCCAATTGAAGCATTAATCCTCTCTTTGTCAAAAATATTTTGACCTCAAGGATGGTCTCTGTTCTGTCCTCGATCTTCAGCTCTTCTAGCTCTTCTCTGGTCTTAGAATTGAGGAAATTGATGATATCATTCGCCTGTGTTGGCATCTCCCCCAATTCTACTCTGATCTTCTCAATGCCCTGTTCGCTCCTCTGGACCAACTCATTCTTCTCAAACATGATTTGGATCATGGGCCATATCTCATTTATGGACTTAGTGATGTCTATCCATACATTCTCTTTAACCTCAACTAGAGTCTTCCCTGCCACTGTTTTCTTTCAGAGCTGCTGTAGCTCCTGCTTGAGCTGCTCTGTTACCTGTTTTTCCTTGGAAAGGCTGGTCTGGAAGGACGTTTTGAGTTCCTGAAGGTTCTCAACTTCGTTTTTAAGCCTACTGATCTCTGTCTCCTGCAGGTTCATCTTTTCCATGGATTTAGCCGGGTCGGCTGTCTTCTCTTGGGATGTCAATGGAGTTGCGGATGAGACTACTGTCACTGATGTTGTGCTTGCTCCTGAAATCGGAATGGCACTCAATGGAATGACTTCCATTAACCTCAGCTGCTCCTTCTCCTTTAATAATCTCTCCATCTCACCTTCCATTTCTTTGAGCTGTGCATTTTTCTCCATGAGGAGCTTGAGCATTTCATCCTTCTCGCCTTCTTTCTCTACTATATCCTTTGCCTGTGAGTCCTCTGTGGGCAGGAGTTTCATTTTTTTCCTCAGGGAGGCAATGCCAGCATTCTTCTTCTTTATCATCTCCTCTACTGCTTTGACGTTAGAAGGGTCATAGCTGATCTTGAGGACCAACTCCTCCAAAGTTTTGATTCTATTGTCCTTCGCAAAGGATGGTATCTTCTCCATATTGAGTTGCGTTTGAGCATTGTGTTATCACTGAAATTTTGTCTACACATGGCGATAAGAAATCCACATCATCAAAACAACAATGAAGTCACTCATGGCACTGAATTAATATGACAACACTCCAGAAGGGCAAAAAACTATACAAAGTAACCAAAAATTGAAAGGTGCTTTACATCATCTTGATGCGCGCACATGCGCGGGACAAAAACGTGTTTTGCGCGCATGCGCGCCCGACACGCGACTGTCCACACAAAAAGCCGTGCATCTGCTAATACGGCGCATTAATTGCATAGGTCGGCCTCTTGACCACCTACAGACCGACCCCCAAGGTGATTTGACCCTCAAATCAGAGTCGGCTCTGCAAAAACGGTGGATTAAATGACCTAAGTGAACCCTAATGCGCCCCTATTCACACCTGGAGAAGGTTACAAAACCGCCCTTGGAACTGCTATAAAAGGCTGTGAGGACTCATTGTTTCAACAGGGAATTGGAAGCATCGTTACGCTGTCCAGATGACTCAGAGCTCAGCCTTTGACAAACAACTCATCAACAGTGTAACCCAGAGTTCTTTCATCACTTAGTTCAGTTCTATTCAGTTGTAAGGAAAGCATTGTGTTGAGGGCCCCGAAGAGCCTTCCGCTGGAGGGAGAAGGAACCCCTGGTCCCTCTCTTTTTCTTGCGCTCTGGTTTCAATAAAGCACCTGCCTGAAACCTTTGATGACACTTGTGTTTGATGTTTAATGTTCTTTGTCCATTTTCGTAGTATTATTTGCTTTCAGTTCATAGTTAGATTATAGTTTGTTTTTGTTTATATTAACCCTTTTGCTCCACAGCATCCTGTTCTGCCTTGCCAAGCCCAACAGGGCATGCTAGCGTTCCTATTTTTGCCCACCCGGTGACGATTCAAACGCGAACAAATTGGCGTCTCCGCTGGGGATTTTAGGTATCAAATCCTCCTTCAATTGGGTTTAATTTGCTTTCCTTTTGTTTTTTTTAACTTGCAGGGACTCAAACCGGCTTTCGCCGACCTGTTAACTAGTCGATTCACAGCAGAATCGAGAGAATCGGTGATTTTTCTCAAGTGCGCGGGTATTCCACCACACATGCGCGCGCATGCGCTAGAACTGTGTTCTCTTTGCCGCGCACACGCGCCTCTGTCTACAGTGACAGCCGCGCATTGGAACTAAAATTTTCATTGTAAGGTTTTGATGTGGGGAAAGTCAGTTTCCTTCTCAACAATGATGTATGCATTCTCTAAATACTGCACCACTT
>SNQJ01S0026108.1:0-14003 GCA_010110895.2 Picea sitchensis | reverse complement strand
TTTTCAATGCTAGATACATGAGAAAAACTGAGTACGTCTTCCCTATTTACGATTTTGCCAATAATACGAGATTATACAGATTCGGTCATTCATAAACAAAATTCTTTGTTCTGATATAAAACAACATAGAAATACAAGTTTCGTAAGTTAAAGAACAGAGGACATATAATCCAGAGACATACAAATTTCATAAGCATATACCTAGTTCTGAAATTTCGCAGCTATATGAATAACTAGAGAAAATTGTTTGAATTGTTTTATAAAATCAAAGTAATCTTGAGAGGAGATATAGAGTAAAACTTCAATACATGAATATATATTAATACCCGAATACAAAGTCCTGAGTACAAACACATATAATATACAGGAGCATGGTTTTGAAATGGTAATTACTTAAAGCATATCACAATAAAGGGATTGACCCTTATGTCCTTAAAAACGAAATGTAGAAATAACCTATTGTATAGGATTCTAGTACAATTGCTTCCCACGAGAACTGTGTGCTATAACTATATTATCTCATTCAATAGAACCTGAGATAATAACTTTGTAAGAACGTGGTAAACCGGAACCCGAATACCTCTTGCACAAATCGATGTCCTGGAATCCGAAGATGTCGAAGGCCCTCAGAACCTGTAAAGAGATCCAAGAAATTTTATTAGTATAGTGTCAACTAACATAATAAAATGATTGCAAAAATATAACACAGATGAAATTTTTTTCAAACTATACTTAGCTTGTGGATTCGAGGAGTAAATTCCATCCTTCCTCCTTGCTTCCATGGGAAAATCACCCCAGACCCGAAGGGGTGGAGGGGGCTAGGAATCGCCTAATGGGTACCCTCGCAGTTAAACAGGGCCCCATCATTAGATTGTAGAAATAAAAAATTGAATCATTCTTTTCAAAAAGTGAATAATTATACACTAAAACAAGAATAACTAATAAAGATTGTATATTTCAAAACGTGACCTGTAGGGCCGCCCATCTAGCCACAGAATAAGATTCCCTAGTTAATTTAATTTAGCTGGAAGTAAACGAAATGAAATCGTGAATCGAATCGTGAGCAATGGGAGTTCTTTCCTTGAGGCAACGGTTTAAAATAACAATAAAACAGATTTGGATATTTAAGTCTACAAGACCACAGCCGAGGGTAATTCCTCAGCCATGCTCGAGAGATCCAGGGTAAAGATACACAACAGGAGGCTGTAAATTGTAATCATACCTATATAATTATATGCGTTGTAGAATAAGAAGAGTAAATTTGTTAGACTGATCATACTTATAGCCCCGGAGAATATGATTCATTAAATATATCCGAAGTATGGGTTCACGAAAGATAACTATATCACAAAGATTTATCTCTTAGATTCAAAACCTTTCTTCGTAGAGTCATTGGGAACGCGAAGAGTATGTTACAAGTTGAAGTGGCACGGGCTTAGTCGGGCGAGAAGACACTCTATGCTTACGGTGGACAGGGTTACAGAGGAAACACACTATGCCAACTCTAAAGCAAAACAAAAAAAAATCCTGGTAAGCACCGAGAGATGTACCCCAGGAAACTTAAATAGATCGAAAACTTCCTTAATCAAATACAGAGCTATATGATTTTTTTCTCGTATCTGTAAATGAAAGGAAAACTCAAAATTATGAAAAAACATAAGGTAAATGGTCTTCCACACGGTTGAAGAATTCAGTTATCCATTAAAGAAGAAAACCATGAAAAAACTTACGAATTACACAGTTAGTACCAGGAAAACAAAAGATAATACTTTGACGAAGCGACATTATCTCCGAAGGGTTCAGACAAAGGACTATCCTCTATACCAGACAATGTTAGACCAGCCAGTCATGCTATTAGGGATTCTTTGAAAGGATTGATATACACAAAAAAAATTGTTATAACACAGAGGACTTCGAATTCTTTTAACCAAATGTCCTTACCTCGCTTGAGGCGGTATCCGAGAGGTGTTGTCCGCCAAGCGTGTTTCCACCAGAGCGAGCCAACATCATGAGCAATGGAAATACCACAGAGAAAGAGACAGTAACTAGGGTAATCTGGAATGTAGTCGCAGGATACACAGAGCCAACATCAAGAATGAAACAATAATATTAGGGAAAACCCCGTCTACTAGTTCCAATCGCGATTAATGATGAACTGTACCTAAGTACTGTGGTTAGGGCAAGGTGGAGAAATTTCAAATGGGTGCATTAAAACAAGTGATGGTCCCAAGGAGGTGCATTACAGAATGCCTTCATTGCTCGTGGTAGAGTTCATTACACAATTACGGTCGTATCTATGATAATCTCGCCTTAGACCACGGAAAAATCGTAATGATAGACAGTTTGAGCCACCATTTAGTCTTGGCTTCTAGTTTAGTTAGGGTTCTATTCCTTGCATCAGATCTGTTAAAGCCTTATGCCAGGGGTAGTCTTGATGGAATTGACAGTTAAGCAGGAACGAGTAATATCCAACTGACCATTTAGTTACAACCCTTCCAAGTCCTAACACTTTCACGTACAGACTATCATGTTAATATCAATTCATTCATTAAATGACTGTCACCAACAACCGAGGGGATTTATACATCTTTTCAGAGCTAGGGTCATTTACACATTATATATTCTATAGTCTATAGGGGGATTTCCATAGCATGTCTTAAATTGCGCAATCAGGAGTATAGTCTATGGTGAGCATATATATATTACATGTTGTTTGTTTATATATTAAACTATATCCACCTCCCTTGAGACCGAGTTTTATATAAGTCCTTCACTTACCTTTGTTAAAAGATTTGGAAAGTGTATATAGTGGAAAAGAAAGAAGTATTAAACCACCTTATAGTGTATCAAGAAATGTTTGACATGTATTGGACACGTTAATTAAGTTTAAATGTCCCTAAGGAATTTTTTTTTTTTTTTTTTGGTAAATTTAGTGAAACATTACATATGGTATCAGAGTCAAGGTTACAACACCTGGACCTTGAACAAGGCCAAAATATTTACTTATCACATATTTATGTCGATGTAAAACTAACAAACCATTACTGTTATGAAGAGAAATCTCTTTTTCTGTTTTGTGTTAAAAATGGCAGCCTAGGATGAAGCAGAAATCAGACTTGAGGGGAATCCTGAACAAATACCTCTTGAAGATCAGAGACAAAACAATGACGAAAGCTCACCTACCGAAGTTCTAGAAATGATGATAAATCTCATTGTTGAACTGCAGGTTTTCAAAGCAGACAATGAGAAACTGAAAAAGGCACAGTAGGAACAACAAGAAATAAATGAAGTCGTGCTGTGAAGTATAGTGACCAAGAAAAGACCAAAGGATGATAACCAGGAAGAAGAGGTCAGTAAAAGGGCCTCCAAGAATTTTGGTCCTGAAGCAGAAAAAGAGGACAACTCATTTGAAGGAACACCTTTAGCTGAAGATAAAACAAAAACAGACAGGAAAAGGAAACAGGTAGATCACCTCGAGAGAGAGTTTAAGAAAATCAAACCATCGACCTTTGACGGGGAATCCAGAACAAGGAAGGAAGCTGAAGCATGGTTATTAGACATCAAAAAGTATTTCCAGATATACAATTATTCTAACAATATGAAAGTCAAAATGGCCATCTATAATCTGAAAGGGAAGGCCAACATATGGTTGCAAGACTTGAAGTTAGCCAAGGGTTTAAAGGAAAAACAAATGGAGTGGTTTGATTTTAAGTAATACTTTAAGAAACAGTACCTATCTGAAAGTTACTATGAAAGAAAAACCAAAGAATTCTATGAGTTGCGACTCGGTCAAATGGCTATGGAAGATCTGATAAACAAATTCCTGGAACTACTAAGGTTCGTGTCTTATATCCGGGCAGACAAAGTGAAAATCCAGTGGTTCCTAAGTTGTTTACCATAGTCATATAAGGAAAAAATCGAATTTGATAATCCCAATTCCCTGAGTGAAGTTTTCAGGAAAGCCCGAATGTGTTACGACCAATACAAACAGTGGTCAGAATTTCCCAAGGCTTGGAAAGACAAGAAACAAGACCGAATAAACCAACAGAAGAAGGGATATCAACCGGCTCCTTTTCGTAATGTAACAAAGTGTTTTCCTAGAAGAGATTTTCACTCCAACAATCAAAATACCCAAGGAGGTGGTAAACCAGTAAATCTGGGGACAAAGAAGTTTGGGGACAACCCCCGTGAACCGTTAAAATGCTAGGAATGTGGAGAAACTCACTTAAGGAGGAATTGTCCACGGTTGACTTTAGCACCCAAAAATACGGTTCACAACCTACAGGAAGCCTCTATGGTGGGAGATGTGGGCAGAATCTTACATCTGATGAATACGACCGTGGATGGCCGACAAGCTAACCACCAGTCTTTTGTGGTGGAGATTGAAGGTAAAATTAACAACACTCGTATTTCTGTTTTAATTGACCCTGGAGCTACGTTGAGTTATATCACTCCCGGTATAGTGGAGTCAAATAAACTTAAGAAAACAAGACATTCAAAATCTTGGTTGGTACAACTAGCAACAAGATTGAAAAGAAAAGTAGTCGACTTTATTTCTGATTATGAGTTCAGTTTAGGTGGTCAAAACATAAAGACAAATTTGGACATTTTACCATTCGGGTCTTATGATGTAATTATCGGAATGCAATGGTTAGAAAGACATAAAGTAGCGGCAAATTGTAATGAAAAATCACTCAAGTATAAAGATGAAAATGACACTGCTAGGACAGTTCAAGGTATACAAAAACCAATCTCAGTTAGACAGATTTCAGCAATGCAATTCAAGAAATGCATGAGAAAGGGTTGCCAAGTTTATTCCATCCAAGTAACAAACCTGTTAGAAAAAGAAAATAAACCCAAATTGGAGGATTTTGTTGTTTTGCATGATTTCAAAGATGTGTTTGTTGATGAGATACCTAAATTACCCCCAAGGAGGGAGATAGACTTTTCTATCGACCTACTACCTGGTTCAGCCCCTATATCTAAAGAACCTTACCGAATGAGTTTTCCGGAATTGACGGAACTAAAAATTCAACTACATGAATTATTGGACAAAGAATAGATTATACCGAGTGTTTCACCATGGGGAGCACCGGTCCTCTTTGTGAAAAAAAAGGACGAAACTCTGAGATTATGTATCAATTTAAACAATTAAACAAAATGATGATTAAGAACAAGTACCCCTTACCTAGGATAAATGATATGTTCGATCAAGTAGGTGGGGCAAAGATTTTCTTGAAATTGGATTTATGATCTGGTTATCACTAGGTTAGGATAAAAGATGAGGACATAAGTAAAATAGCTTTCCGAACGAGATATGGAAATTACGAATTTGTTGTTATACCTTTTAGACTCACTAATGCGCCAGCCACGTTTATGTGTTTAATGAACAATATTTTCAGTCAATACTTAGACAAGTTTGTGTTGGTATTTATTGACGATATTCTAGTATATTCTAAAACAGAAGAAGAACACGAAGAGCACTTAAGGATAATTCTGCAAACTTTAAGGAAGCAAAAACTATATGATAAATTCGATAAGTGTGACTTTTATTAGAAGGAAATACATTACCTAGGACATGTAATATCTGCAGAAGGCATTGTAGTCGATCCTGAGAAAATAAAAGCCATCATGGAATGGTCGATTCCTAAAAGCGTAGTAGACATCCGGTCGTTCATGGGAATCACCGAATATTACCGCAGATTCATAGAGGGATTTTCCAAAATTGCATACCCTATAACATCGTTACAAAAGAAGGGAACCAAGTTCATCTGGTCACAAAAGTGTCAAGAGAGTTTCAATAAGATAAAGGAATTGTTAACGACCGCACCCATTTTAAAGGTAGCAGATCCAGACAAAACTTCACCGGCTGTGTAGATGAGAGTAAAAAAGGACTAGGTGGTGTCCTAACTCAAGAAGAGCACATTATTTGTTATGAGTCCTGAAAACTAAAGGAACCCGAATGAAACTACGTCGCTCATGACCTAGAGTTGGTAGCTGTAATACATGCCTTAAAGATGTGGCGACACTACATAATGGGCAGAAAATTCCTATTATTGACGGATAACAACGGTCTGAAATTTTTGTTTAGTCAACCGGACCTTAATGCAAGGAAAGCAAGATGGCTAGCCTTCTTTAGCGAATTTGACTTTGAGGTAAGACATATCAAGGGTAAGGAAAACAAGGTAGTTGATGCCTTAAGCAGAAGAGTTCATGGGTTGTTTGAAATAAACATTAGTAGGGAAGAAAGTGATCTTGAGTAGCGGATAAAGGCTGCAAGTAATAACCACGAAAATTACACTAAAACAATGGAAGAATTACAGAACACTATAGAAAATTCAGACAAAACAGATCTTAGTTTGGACTGAAATGGCCTACTGCGATTAAGAACAGAATATACATACCAGATTCGGTAGAGTTAAAATTAATAGTTTTGGATGAAGTGCACAAGAAACCATATTATGGTCATCCAGGATACCAGAAAACGATAACAACACTGAGAAAGTTATTCTATTGGCCTAATATGAAGGGCGAAACAACAAAATACGTAGCGAAGTGTCAAGATTGTCAACAGGTAAAAGCAGAACACCAGCATGCAACCGGCCTGTTGCAGCCCTTACCTGTGTTGGAATGGAAATGGGAGACTATATTGCTGGACTTCATTACAGGTTTGCCTAGAACTCAAAAACATAATGATTCAATTATGGTGGTAATCGATAAACTTAGTAAGTCTGCACACTTTATTCCTGTAAAGTCTACTTTTAAAGCCATTAAGATCATTGAAATGTTCATGAAAGAAATTTTTAGATTGCGTGGTATTCCTAAAATGGTGATTTCGGATAGAGACGTAAAATTTACATCTGCTTTTTGGAAAGAATTGTTTGCAGGGTTAAATACTAACTTGAATTTCAGTACAAGTTATAATCCACAAACGGATGGGGAGACTGAACGAACAAAACAAATCGTAGAAGATATGCTCCGTGTGTACATAAGAACAAAACTGAGCAAGTGGGAAGACTACCTGCACTTGGCAGAATTTGCATACAACAATGGGTACCAAAATTTGACTAAGATGAGCTCTTTCGAAGTACTATATGGCAGAAAGTGTACGACTCCAATTAGCTAGGATAAACCTGTTGAAAAATTCATGGTAGGACCAGGGATGCTCCAGGAAATGGAGAACACGGTAAGAAAAGTACAACAAAACTTAAAAGAAGTGCAGGTCAAGCAAAAAAATTACGCGGACCAGAAAAGAAGACACCTGGAATTTGAAGTGAGACAACGTCTATCTAAAATTCAAAGCCGAAAAAAGATCACTAAGGCTAGGGAACTAGGGAAGTCAGTGCCTCTCCCTATCTTCAAATGTGTGCTGACGTGTTGATTTTTCAACGCATCTGTCGAGTCGGAAAGATGCTCCTGCATCATACTCCACTGCTGTGAAAAATTCATGAGCTCCTGCTCATGAGCTCTCCATCTCTATTGAAATCCACCTAGATCCCAAACTTTTACTTGGAGTTGTCTACCTGCTCCTCTTCTTTGTTGTTGTTATTGTTGTTGCTTCCCTGCTGCTATGGTAGGATCTCTTCTGCTCAGCTTCTCCTTGCTAACAGTCTCCTCTGCCGACCTCAACATCAACTTTCTGATCTCTTCTATCACCCTGTCCAGCTGCTCCAGTGGTTTGCTCTTCTTATGCAGTCTTCTCTGCCGCACTTCCTCCTCTCCATCCTTATCAATGGGAAGATCTACTTGATCTCTCATGTTGTCTTCATCTCTTTTTGTGGCACTAGTTTTCCACTCTGANTGTTGGCATATCTCCATCTTCTATCAGTTGTTCTTCTGGCTGGAATTCTGCTCCCTCTTTTGTTGCATGCTTCAGTGCTGCAGTCATCATCTGTTCATCTTCCCGACTGAAATTTCTGAGAAATTCTGTTGAATTCTCTTCTCTTGCAATCTTCGTGACTGTCTTCTTGCAACCATCTTCTAGTTTTCGATTTTCCAACCAATCCTCTAACATCTTCAGCTCCTTCTCCCATTGAGTGAGAAATTCATCTGAATTCTCCTCTTTTTCTGCTGGGGTAGACATCAGTGTCTATTCTTTCTCCTCTTTGATAGTCTTTTCTGGTTGTCATTCTGTTCCTTCTCTTGCAACACATGCTCTATCCCCAACTGGGCTACTTGGTAGGAATATCTCAATTCCTCCAATGATCAAAATACTCCTCTGATCCACCTCCACCAACTCTTCTTGCTAATATGAACTCTCAATTGAGTTCACGAGACTTTCAAACAGTCTCCTCTCACTTCCCTTGCCCACCTGGCAACTTGGGATTTTTCTTCTGCTCTCCTGGAAGTGTATGAGATCCTCCAATGATCCCATCTCATTTCCCACCTGATAATCTGAACTTTCATTACTGCTCCTCTTGCAGTATATGAGACATCCCACTTATCTCTTTCCATTTCCCACCTGGCAACTTGAAAGTCCATTTCTTCCCTCTTGGCAGTTTATGAAATCCTATGCTAATCTCACATCATTGCCCACATGACAATCTGATAGCTCATTGCTGCTCTTCGGGCAGTCTTTGAGATCATCCACTAATCTCTTATGCTCATCATCACTGAGACTCTTCCCAGTTTTTGGCTCACAAATGTGAACCACTTCCTCCTCTGTATCACTGAGGTTTTTAGCATGCCTCAACCACCTTTTCAACATTTGTTGTTGCCTTCTGGACATGCCATTTTACTTTCCTCTTCAAAGGTCATTCATATGTCCAGTGTACCTTTGCATCCTGCTGCATCTTCAATGCTAGCCTCTCTATATTTTCTCTTATTTTTGTGAGCTCTTTATCTATCTCAACTTTGTTTTTCTGCTGGTGGTCCTTGCCCTTACCACCCATATGGCCTTGAGTAGCCATTTTCCACCCTCTATTTTCAGCTCATCTAGCTTTCTACCATTTACTGCACACCTTGCTAGAAATCACATACAGAGCATCAATACTCTATCTCTTTCTCACCTGTTGTCTATAGGCAAACTTTAGCTTCTAATATCATTCAACATTATCATATTATCTTCTTCACCTCCTCACTTCTTCTTGCCTGCTGTCTACAAGAAAAATATCAGCTTTGATACCACCTAATGCAGCCCCCCTATTCCCCCGTAGGGATACATGGCTTCTCGGTCAAAGGATCTCCGATTCTCGAGTCAAATGACTCTCTGGAACCTTAACGGTCCCATTATGTATCTAAACACATTCCCTTTCGGCTCCTTGGTGCAGGTCTGACAACACCCGCAACCTTCCCTTTTGCTCTGCTATGAAATCTCAGAGTACTAGGCGTTAGCTCTTTTTCTGATAAGCCCCCTCTCGATGTGACCTTTGGTGATGAATTATCGTGACCACGCAATTGTGGGTGTGACCAAACGCGGTTTGGGATCAACCCACTTTTCAGCCCACAATTCTCTTCGAGCTTCCACGTGTCCTCTTAGCAAAACCACGGTATGGATTGCGGCCCGCCCTCAATGTTTTAAAGTCCACGCAACTCCTGTCCCCGCAATGCTACGGGATCGTTGATCTCGTGATCTTGACGATACTACCTGAACTGATGGTTCAGTTCTACGCCTTTCAAATCTACAGACCAGATCTGTTCCTCTTAAATCAACAACTACGATCTCCTTCGCAATTCCGAACTTCAGCCTTTTGAAATATCAAACCTCACTTTCCTTCGTACGTCAATCTTCCGTGGTTGAAGATCTATGGACACCTGTCCTCCAATCAACGATCCTGTCTTCACTTTGAATGTTTGACCTTCAACTCAGATCAACGGTTCTGTGACCCTCTTCTCAATCAACAGTCGAGATCTCCTTCGGGTCTTCAGACTTCTGAGATCTCAAATCTCAAACTTCACCCTTATTCCCAATGACTTTTATCCGAAGGCTATAATCCACTGACGCGTGTCCTCCCGATCTGACTATCAAGGATTACTTCGAGTGTTTACCCAGAGTGCATGGATTTATGCCACGTCTCGCTTAGATCTGAAAACTACGAATAACTTCGGGACTTTACCCAAAGTCCATGGATTCATGCCACGTCTCATCTAGATTTGGCGGTCTAGATTTACTTCGGATCTTCGGGATTCAGCAATCTCAAATATCAACTAAAACCCCGCTACACTTTACTTGGAGCTCGCGATTTGTTGACAAGTGTCCCCTTGTAGATCGACGACTCTTGGCTCTTCGGCTATTCGGGCTTCAAATGTTTCAACCTTTCACCTTTGCCTTCCTCTAGATCTCACGACCCGTCGACATGTACCCTTTTGGATCTAATGGTCCAGATTCTCTTCAGCTCTCTGGCTCTTTGCGCTTTAAGAATCTCAAGTTTCAAGCTTCCCTCCTCCTGAGCTTATGATATCTGATGAATCAGATTCACTTGGTCGATCCGACGACTTGTGTCCACTTCGGATGATCGAATGACTGGGATTTCACTTCGGCTTTCCGGCTCTTCGGGCTTCGGAAATATCAAGTCTCAAACCTTGATAGGTTCTCTCTCCTATGTGTGCGAAGCGTCAAGGCTCATGCACCTTACACAGATCAGGCAACTGTTGATCCTTTGCTCTGTGATCCAATGACCACTGTCGCTTCTCCTCCTGAGCCTCTGATTTCTTTTGACTTAGAAGATTTATCAGTCTTCAAAGGTTTCAAACCTTTGCTCCTCCTACGAGTCTAACTCTTGGATATCGTCAACACTTCTGAAAAGTGTTATCCCTTCTGAGCTTGAGACTTGAAACAAGCCTTGCTTTGACGCTTGATTTCACTCTTCCTTCTGGTTTTTGGAACTTCTGAAAGGAAAGTTATTTTTCAACTAACTCCCTTTATCCTACACAATGCACATCTTGCAAAGCAAACAAAGTATTCAATAACTCTGATTGTGCTATCTCTTGCACATATTTTCCTTCAAGGTATTCAACAACCTTGAGACTGCTTGAGTATATAATTCTTCTGGTGTGCCCTCCTGGCATGTTCTTCCTGAATTCAATATAGAACTCAGATGTGCGCTCTTTGCACCGTCTCACAGAGTCCTCAACACTCTGTCGTGCACTCCTTGCACATCCTAAAGAACCCATAAATAACTCAACAACTCTCAAAGATTAAGAAGTCTATCTTAATCCTACAAATGAAAACTAACATATACATCTACAACATATATGAACATATACAAATATCATTCAAAGAGCACAGATAACATAAATAGACATCATATGCAAGAAAAACTGCCTTTCTTCGTATTAATATCAATGTATGTTTACAAATGTGTACAAGAGCTTGGACTGCAACAAAGTCTCGCTCTCCTCTCTACTTCCTATCTCTTCTAATCTAATAAAAAAAAACTCATCTCTATACAAAAGATCTCTCTTTTTTTACAAAAGAGGGTTCTATGAGCTTATCCTCTCCACCGCCTTAGTGCCATCAACATTTCCGTTAAGACACCTTAACCCTATGACTCATTACATTGAATAGAGATCTAGACCTGACATGGATCTAGACCTGCTTACAGTCGATTATTTCGATGAACCCTCCACACCTGTCCAAAGGCATGGCTTTGGCATTTATCGACCTTACATATAAATTCACTTAATTTTATAAATCGATTTTTGAAAGCGAGAGGGTCGGTGCCTCTCCCTATCTCCAAATGCATGTTGACGTGTTGATTTGTTAAGTGGTATCAGAGCTTAAATTTTCATATGTAGATTTCAGGCGAAAGAGATAGAAGAGAAAGACAAAATTTTGTTTGTAGATGGCATACAAAGGCAAGACGGTGAAAAATAATGCAGAGTATTGATGCTCTATGAGAAGGTCGTTGCATGTGCGCAACAACAAAAATTTAAACAACTAGGTGAGTTGTAAGAGAAGATGGAGATGCTATAAGTTGTAGAGTAACCAACAGACTTTCCAGGAGGGCAGGTAACAAAATATAAAGATGGCTACTGAATTCCATAAGTGTGGTCAAGGAAAAGACCACTAGAAGAGGAACAAAGCTGAGATAGACAAAGAGCTCAATGAGATAAGAGAAGAAATAGATAGGCTAGCATTGAAGTTGCAGTAGGAGGCGAGGACATGCTGGAGGTATGAAGGGCCTCTGAAGAGGAAAGCCAAATGGTTCGTTCAGAAATTGTTGGCCAAAAGCCAGCACCAAGAGTTGAGGAAATGGCTGAGGGAAATTGAAACCCTCAGTGAAACAGAGGAAGTGGTTCCCATATGTGAGCCAGAAACTGGGAAGAGTCTCATTGATGATGAGGATAAGAGATCAGTGGATGATCTCAAAGACTGTCAAGAGGGCAGAATTGGACTTTCCAGTTGCCAGGTGGGCAATGGAAAGAGATCAATGGAAGGTCTCATATACTGTCAGAGGAGTAGTAATGAAAGTTCAGATTGCCAGGTCTAGAATGAAACCCTCCAACAAAAACCCATGGAGACAATAGAGAGCCATGACGACTTCCACCACACAGATAGTCAATGAAATCGCGACTCCAACCATCCAATTTTTGATTTGCAACGAATAACACAAACAACCATTTCATAGAAATACCACGAGTTTACACAGTTGCCAGTCCTCAAGAAAAACATAGACCAATACATCACCGAGCCAACATTTATTTCTTAAACAAATCAAGTTCATAGATGGGTGAAAAAAACATACCTGTAACCAAATGGCCTTAAAAATGCAAGCTTGGTCGAGCAGGTCCTTCACGCCAGAATATCGGAGCTAAACCACAATGAAAATCAAATGAACAATAACCAAGCTAGGGTGACGACTAGTGGGGAAAGTATGGAGTGACGTGCATTTAGTGCACGTCACTTCCATCCTCCATTACATTCAATTTGTAATACACGACAACCAACAAAAACAATGCCATTAACCCCATGCTATTAATTCCATGCATTGAAACTTGCCCATATTACTTGCCAATTGCGCCACCCGATCCGTATTAACCATTGCAAAAACCATACTATAACATATATCACATGCGCCCCATATAACTCAATAAAATCATATACCCACCGACATTTCTAGTTAGGACTAACATCCATTTCTTTAATTTCAAATGCATATAGTATAACATAGTTTTCTTTTCTTCGATTTATTCCAAGTCTCTTTCCATTGCTCTTGTTTCTTGTTGTTACTAACATGTGTTTTGTGCAGGTGTAATAGATAATAAATCATGGCAACACTGTTAAATGTAACAACAATAAATATATGCCACTTCATCCATAGAATTTAGAGCTTAGAATAATGTAATCATCACATAAAGTGCATTATCCATTTGCCATTTGTCGTAAATGAAACCAAGATTTCATCATCAATCATGTAGAACCCTATAAGCATCACTGAAAAGCAGCATAAAATGTGTAATAAGACTCTCTCCGATCCTCCAATCTACAAGGGGGTCCCACCTACTAGTATTATATATCATTAGCTTAGTTTTAATTAATAAGCTTAGCAATACTTTGCGGGCGAAATCCTCGTTGGGATTTTTATCGTCAACACGAGGTGTTGACCAAAATTTGGTCACCTATATGTTCTCGCTTTTGGAATAATAATAAAAAAATGATATTGGAAGATGAAGATTTTTGAACTATTATATGTTCATTGCCATGCCTTTGGTATCAGCTTCGCCATCCATTTCACATAATCAAAATCAGAGTCTCCATGACCAAGATACACATACTTTTGTCCATAAGTCCAATGGAGGTATTACAAGAAGAAATGTGAAAAATGTTCTAAGTGACATGTGTTAAATTTGGCAGCATCGACAGTGATTCTCCAATGAGAGGCCATATGGGCCACTCTGAGGCTAGCCAGGGAGATTTGGAGAATCAACCAGTCTTGTGAGGTTTTTCTCCCTGTACAGGGTATATGTGTTGTTGATATGCATGTTTACTTATCTACATAATTATTGCTATTCGATTATAATTTGGAATTGTTGAAGTATATTAAGATGGAATCAAAGTATTG
>SNQJ01S0026107.1:32963-80494 GCA_010110895.2 Picea sitchensis | reverse complement strand
TATCTTGAGCTTTGCCTTTGCTGCGCGCGTTTTCTTCAACGTTGTTCCTCCTGATCTTTCACGTCTGAATCCCCAAGGGATTTTTATCCTTCTTATCCCACCATCTCCACTGCTGTACTTTCCATCAATGACAAGCATACGCTACTTGGTAAACATTTTCCAACACAAGTGATATTGAGTTTCTTTTCGAGTATGATCTCATTGGTTGTATATCCTCAATCCCTTGTGCTTATGATTCTTCGTTGATAGACTTTGTTGGTCCTTACCAGAACCTCCATCTTTATATGGAATATGGTCAGTTTTCTTCTCCCTTTGGGATTGTCGACCTTCCTCGTTCACGTGATTTCTCGGATATTGAATTTCCTTCGGATGAGGCTATGCTTGAATCCATGACTACAGATTATATATCGTGGAAAGATTTACACCATGGTTTGTGTTTTCTTCCTTTTTGGGATACTTTTCAGGTTGTCTATCGAATAGACTCTTGGTCAGATCCTAGAAGCGGGCTCTACTTGAACCAGTACTATGCATGAGTCGTAAGGATGTGCAGTGCCTTGTACCATATTGTACAGTATAGGTTTTCTATTTTCAAGTTTTGTATTCAATAGAACCTCTTATTTTTTAAAGATTCTATCTATATTGTATTTATTAACTTCTGGATGAGTGTTATTTGCCTTATATGTAGGATCTTGGAGACATTTTACTTTGACATTTGTTCATTGTATCGATCCATTCTGACAGGTATTGACCTCGAAATTGGCATATAGGTTAGGTTTTCCCTACTTGAATTTTTTCATTATCTGTTCCCTGGTTCATTTGGCCTTAGGATCGACCCCATTGAATTGCAACACTAACCTTCCTTGTTGATAAGTGTTTCATACTTTAACTAGTAGAGCATGTTATCACATATAGTTGTCAAGAGTAGTAGGTCATCCAAGTTCATTTTCTGCACAGGAAGATTCCGAGCACAACATGCAGAGCAACTCATTTCGGGCTTAAAATAAAAACAGGTGGTCTCAGTTTTGTGACGGTGGAGATCCCATGTGAGGATAATATTAGCGGTCCCCAGGTTTCAGAGTTTTAGAAGTGCACGAAGTATAGTGCCATGAAAAGAGTCGAAGTCCTGAAGTAGCTATCGGCCATCTGAATCCAGACTGCCACGCGTCATCAGATCTGTCACTCCAAGAGGTATTATTTTTCAATGTCAAAAGTAGCGTCCCCCCCCAGGGCACAGTTTGGTGGATTCTAAATTTGGCGGAAGGTTAAGCTTGGCAGTAGTGCTAAATCTAGTAGGTGCACCCAGATCGCAGAGTGCATCTAGATCAACGACCATGCTTCATTGCGGGGACACAACTTGCTCGATCGATAAAATTATTGATCGGTCCCGCAATTGAAACCATGGTTTGGTGAAAGTGATATGTGGCAGAAGGTGATGGATTGAGGGCCCAAAAGAGGTGTGACTTCAAACCGCTTTTGACGGCTCTGCAATCATGTGCTCATAGAGTGTCCAATTCGAGAGCAGCACGTGGCCACCCCCTGAGCACTAAGCCTCGTCCCGGTATCGAGGGTTCAGTTAATTAAGGTGAGGAAGGTTGGTGAAACCTCGTCTAACCACTTAAATGGAAATCCATAAGGACTATCAACAAGCTGACTCTTCTACTAGTCTCGTCTGACAGAAGCTCGCGTCTGGCAGAAGACTGCATGTGCAGTCTTCCAGAGAACATGCATATGTAAAGCCTTGAATGTAATGACTCAGTCATGCCTCTGCTAGTGGTGGTGAATTTTTCTGAGTATATAGGAGTCATTTTTATATTTTGTTAAGGTCGAATGGTTGAGCTAGGCTCCCTGCTATTGTAATATTTTTATGAAGAACACTAGTTCTCTGGTTATGTATTTTTTTTTTAGACATCTTGGTTAATCTAAGTCATCTTTCTTGCTCCATATTATTTTCCTCTGATACTGAGAGAGTTCATGAATGATCGATTCACATGAATTGTTGTAACTGTATTATGATGAATGTTTTGATTATAGTACTGTTATAATTTCTTTTAGTTTCCTTGAAAATTTGAATCCAAGAGGATCTTGTGTTTGAGTTTTTCCTCCTTAGGCTACTTGAAGACCTGATGTCCATAACAAACCTCTACACTCTCCTCTCCAAAGTCTTCCCTCTATTCACCCTTACTCCAACTTACTGACTGAATTTGATTCCATACCTCAAATGATTGTGCATGCTAGTCCATATTTCTAAGTTAGAACGTTATTATGATTGAGTCTGCGCCCATTTGACCTCTTTAAAACCAACCTATGACATATAAATTGATGGGTACTAGGCTTACCTTCAATGCAATCTGAAGGTGACTTCTAGTGCTAACATTTCTGGTTCCATTGTCGGGGAACGAATTGAAGACTTTTCCCTAGGATAGAATGACAACGAACTTTTGATTCTGAAGGTGCATTAGATATCATAACCTTTGAAGATTGTGATTGCACCTAGTGACTCCACTGTCTCAGTGTGGCTGCCTCTGGCTACAACTATAGCTCCTTGGGAGAACACAACGATCATATATGGTCTTTGATGGTGAACAAAGACCAGACACACTCAGACTGTGTATCATTCACTTGGTGAATCCATAGTTGAAGAATCGATTGGTGACTCCACTGGTTCGAGATAGAAGACATTTTGGATCGAAGGTTTTCTCCTTTTGAATTTTCCGTTGTTTCTAGTTTTCCTAATGTTGTCCCTACTATGGATGAATGGGGTGATTATTTTCCCATATTTAGAGAACATAAAGAGAACAACCCTGCCCAACATCTCCGTGTGTTTCATGAACTCATGCATCAGTGGGAGATACATCATGAGGATGTATTAATGAAAATGTTCATGTTCGCATTGGACGGGGATGCTCATGAGTGGTATTGATCCTTGCCCCCTGCTAGCATCTCCTCCCTAGAGCAGTTTCATGGAGATTTTAATAAGCATTGTCAAAGGTATTATTCCTCTAAGTTAATCTATCATAATTGTTGTGAGGAGTATAGAGATGGCATTCGGGAAATAGTTTGTTCTTGCGAAAGATGTGAGGATGAGGGATGTCCCCTAGAGGAGCTGATGGAACTGGTAAAATCACTTTTTGTAATAATGGAAAAATTGGAGGTAGATCGTTCTTGCTGCTCTTATGAAGAGGCAAAGGATATTTCGGTCCTTGAAACAAATGTTATTGGTAACCCTACTTATGACGAAGAAGTGATTTCAGATATTGATCAAGAATGAACAACTTGTGATGAATATCCCAATGAAGATGATGAAGAGCATAGCTCTCCCATGCTTCCTGTTTATTATGATTGTGAATTTGATTCTTGGGAGAGCCATGAAGGATAAGAGGAAGAGACAAAGGGATAGTTTACCTCTTGTACAGAGCCTATCCGTGAGCAACCATCACCTAGGGATAATCATCCTGCATCGAATGTTCACCCACCTATGCTTACCAGAGATATTCAACCCTGTGTGAGTAGCTGTGGAGCAAAACAGGTTGTCTGTTACAAATTTTCTGGAGTTTTCCACTCATTCTATGAGCCTGTCAGTGAGTATTTGGAGTGGAATTTCCTTCATATATTGGAGCCTCCCAACTTTATCTCAACTTCATCCTTTGGAGAGAAGATGAAGGATGTAACCGTTCTGCTATCACAGTTGCATTATCTGATATTGATCATTGACAGAGTAAATGGTCTTCTAGTCAGGAAGTTATTTCAGTGGCTATTGTGGAAGTTTGTTTTCACCTAGAACCATGTAAAAACCAATTAGTTTAGGATTGTACATAAATAAGATCCTGTGGATCCCATGTGTGTTTATTTTCATTTTTTTTACTTATCATCCTCTATTCCTCAACAGGGTGTTTTGAGCTAGACTCCATAGCCCAACACAGAAGGCAACTGGAACTACTTGTTCTTGGAAGCTCACAGGGAGCATCCCATCCCTTGTGGAGCCAAATGTTATTGCATATAGTTTTCAAGGGCATCAGGTCGTCCAAGTTCGTGTTCTACACAGGAAGCATCTGAGCGCAACATGTAGAGAAACTCATTTCGGGCTTAAAATACAAACAAGCGGTCTTAGTTTTGCGACGGTGGAGATCCCCTGTGAGGATCAAATTAGTGGCCCCCAGGTATTCATAGTTTTAGAAGTACATGAAGTATAGTATCATGAAAAGAGTTGAAGTCCCAAAGTAGATCTTGGCCATACAAATCCATACTTTGACACGTCATCTTTTATATCACTCTGGGAGGTATTATTGTTCAATGTATAAAGTAGCGTCCCCCCCCCAAGGCATAGTTTGGTGGATTCTAAAGTTGGCAGGCGGTTAAGCTTGGCAGTAGTGCTAAATCTAGCAGGTGCACCTAGATCGTAGACCACGTCTAGATCAATGACCATGCTTCATTGCGGGGATGCAACTTGCTTGATCGATAAAATTATTGAGCGGTCCCAAAATTGAAACCATGTTTTGGCAAAAGTGATACGTGGCAAAAGGCGGTTGATTGCGGACCCAAAAGTGGTGTGAGTTCAAACCTCTTTTGACAGGCCCGCAAACATGTGCTCATATAGTGTCTAATCCGAGAGCAGTGCGTGGCCACCCCTTAGGCACTAAGCCTCATCCCGATCTCAAGGGTTCAGTTAATGAAGGTGAGGAAGGTTGGTGNCTCACCACTTATATGGAAATCCAGAAGGATTGTCAATAAGCTAACTCTTCTGCTGGTCCCGTCCGACAGAAGCTTGTGTCTGACAGAAGCTCGCGTCTGACAAAAGAATGCATGCACAGTCTACTAGAGAACATGCAGACATAAAGCCTTGAATGTAATGACTCAGGCATGCCTCCGCTAGCGGTGGAGAATTGTTCTGAGTATATAGGAGTCATTTTGATATTTTTTTAAGGTCGAATGGTTGAGCTAGGATCCCTGCTATTGTAATATTTTTATGAAGAACACCAGTTCTCTGGTTATGTATTTGTTTTTGAGACATCTTGGTTAATCTAAGTCAGCTTTCTTTCTCCATATTATTTGCCTCTGATACTGAGAGAGTTCATGAATTACTGATTCACATGAATTGTTGTAACTGTATTATGATGAATGTTTTAATTATAGTATTGTTATAATTTCTTTCAGTTTCCTTGAAAATTTGAATCCAAGAGGATATTGTGTTTGAGTTTTTCCTCCTTAGGTTGCTTGAAGACCTAATTTCCATAGCAAACCTCTACACTCTCCTCTCCAAAGTCTTCCCTCTATTCACCCTTACTCCAACTTACTGACTGAAGTTGATTCCAGACCTCAAATGCTTGTGCATGCTAGTCCAGATTTCTGAGTTAGAATGTTATTATCATTGAGTCTGCGCCCATTTGACCTCTTTAAAACAAACCTGTGACATATAAAATGATGGGTATTGGGCTTACCTTCAACACAATCTGAAGGTGACTTCTAGTGCTAATAGAGCCTTCCTTCCATGGGAATCCTAGTTAGAGCCTTTTTTTTCCATTTGGTTCCCATGTTGAAGTACTTCATAGGCATGAGAGTCCTTTTAGTCCTGCCATTACTTTGTGTTGAAGCCTCATCCTTCTTATTCATCTTTTTTTTGGCCCCTACCCAAGGGACTCCCTGAGAGAATGGTTTGTTGTCTTTCAATCTCACTTAAACTATGAAAGCGACATCTAATGAGAATTATTTATCCTTTTTGGCCTCGTTCATATTACTTAAGAAAAGGATCCCCCCTGGAGTCTTCTTTAAGCCCTTTTCAGACTCTCTAAAATTGAAAAGATGCCTGAGTGATATTGTTTCCCTTCACGCTTGTAAAAGTGAAATTTGAAGGCAAATCTATCCAACTATAGTTTACCCATTTTTCAGTCCAGATGGTTAATTTTACGAAAAAAGGTACGCCCTAGGAGATACGGTTCGCTAGGAGAGTATTTTTGGGTGTAAGTTTAACCCTTTTTCAGGCCCAAGGAACTAAATTTGTGAAAAAGAACCATTCTCCTTGGTTTTGGTTTATATATTTTTTGGGCCTTGGAGATTATTCACAAAAAAGGAAACCCCTTTGGAGTCTTCTTTAATCCCTTTTCAGACTTCCTAAACAAGAAAATATCACTGAATGACCTTGTTCCTTTCACACTCATTGATTGGTCCAGAAGGAATATGTATTTGTCATAAGTTTAACTCTTTTCTCGGCCAACAGATTATCTTGGAAAAAGGTATGCCTTGGGAGACATGTCTCACCGAGAGAGTTCTCCTAAGTTATATTTTATAATTTTTCAGGCTCGGGGGACTAAATAAAAAAAAATGCGGTGAGTCCATAGTTAAGATCTTTTCAGACAACTTGAAATTGAAAATATAGTTGAGCGATCTTGTCTCTCTCACACTTTTTAAAATAGTTTTGAAGAGATGTCCTTTCGATATAGGCTTAGCCCTTTTTCGAATCGACTGGACTAACTACGAAAAATTAATATTATGTCCCTAGTGACTAGAAGGGTTATCCTCGGTATGATTTTATTATTTTTCAGGACCTGGAGACTAACCTTACGAAAAATATCACTTTGGAGGCTTCTTTTAGTGTTTTTTAGACTCTCTAAAAGTGAAAAACCATCGAGCTTCCCTTCTCTTGGCTCATAAAACTTTACATGGAGGGAGTCTTCTTATGTCATGTTGTAATTGCATCGCATGTCTCATCCTTTCATATTTGGCCTAATGCCGACTTCATGTTGCTATTACTGAACCTTTAGAGCATTCCTCAGGTTCAAGTCTTGTAGGTTTTTTCCCCTTGCAATCTGACACCTTGACCCATGGAGGAATTTTCTTGAGTTTCCTTATCCTGCACATGTCTCCTTGCACTGAGAATCAATATGTTCCATGCACATGGAACTATTTTTATTTCCCTTGACACTCGTTCCTCCTTTGTAATGTAGCATTCTTTTATTCCTTTTCAAGCTCGTTAAATACGTGAAAAAGAAAAAAAAATATCAAATATTCCAAAAATATGGGATGAGATATACATTCTCTTTTATTGGCAGAAAGGTAGTCACCCTTGGACAAAGCACATCCTTCCATTTGTTCTAAAATCATTGGGATCTAGTATGACCTTAGAAATTTGTTCTCGTTACATAGAGTTGTGTCCTCCTCTCTTTGGTTACTCTTCCAAACATATGGAGATTTTGTGGTGCCTCTTGTGTCACAAACTTATGTCAATAATATGCTGCTTGAGTCTCATCAATTTGTCGTGCTTTTTTCCAAGGGAAGTTTTTCCAACCTGAGTCAGCTATTCTGTAGTTAGTCTCTTGACCTTCATGAGTTGGCCATCCTGAGAGTCCAGTCAAGTTCACATTCATAATCAATGAATTTTTTTCCTGATCATCGAGGTCCTCCAGTCTTTCCATGAAGACATGTCGAAGACCTCAAAGTAGTGAGTCTTACACTCCTATTGTAATCCTACCTAATTTTTTAATATATTGAAGTTGTTTCTTGAGCTATGGAGTTATCATCAGGCATTGATGCCTCCTGAAGATTTCTATAACATTGTATATCTTCTGATGATTTTTGAGATGTAGATCTGTTGTGTATTGTTTGCAGCTACACTTTATATTGTCATACACATTAGTCATGTAGCCATGATTACTATATATATGACATGGATTTGCAGTGTACTTTATTGGAAGCCATTCTTAGTTTATCTTGAGCATGGGTATGCCTGCCTCAGAGAGATTATCATGATTTTGCAGATGACACGCTCACGAATACTCGTCTTGGGCTCACTTGACTCCTTGCCTTCCCACTGTGTAAAGATGTTGTAATGTATTTCGACCATCCGTTTCTCTTCTGACCTCACAAATTAGGGGGCATATTTTATAGTCCAAAATCCCTCACCTATGCATCCAAGACATTGGCCTATCCATTTGCATCCTTTGCCAAATCATATTGTTGAGGTTTCCTTAAAAAAAAAAAACTTTTTGAATAATGTATGTGCCTTGATACACCATCAAAAAACATACATATGTGTTCTTCAAGCTAGTCTTCCCATGTAAATATCCGTGCTGCATGCTAGTTAGCCCGTGTTTACTTCCAAAAAATGAAAAAAATATAAAATTGTCTGTATTTCGGCGAATTTTATGGGCTATGAAGGGTTTCCTAGCTATTTTACCCCTTGTAGCCCTTCTCCAAACTAAATAACCATATTTTTCTCATATAAAAATGGGTCTATGGGAGTCATTTATATATATGAACAAGAGAATAAGAAAACTATACCAAAATCCTTTCCTTCTCATTGCCCAAATTTTGCATCTAGCTCTGAGTTTTATCCCCAACTTTCCCTTCCTTCCATTCTCCCTATGCAACCCTTCTTTGTCCCGATGTTGGCATGTTGGTTGTGAGAATTCTATGTGGGATTGGTGCACTTGGAGTCATGACAAAGGAGCCCAGACTTGGTTCATAGAGAGGTGTCCACAAGAAAAGGTTGTAACCTTTCATCTTGTATATGAATAAAATAGATTAACTTTGTCCCTAAACTTTATGTGTACATGTTCTTATTTATTTATCATTCACATCTATATTTAGGCTTTTAAGTGATTACTAGAGTTTGTATATGCTATTGTGTTGTGTTCTTAGTCTACTGCAGGTCATATTTGGGAGGACATTTGTGATCTAAGAGGAAACAACAAGTGGAAGAGGTCTACATCAACTGAAAGGATTCAAGGTGCTCTTCTTAACCTTCTCTTCCCTCTCTATTATCACTTAGTTTAGATTTTTTTGTGGTGGATTAGAGATAATCCAGTCTTTTAAGAGAGTTAGTGCTCTTCCTATTCCTTATACCTAGTTTAGGGGGATTTTCCCCATAGCCAAAACTTTCCTCTTTTGACACAACTTAAAATAGCAGAAGTAACTCAAACAACTACGCGCAAAAAAAAAATAAGCACACAATCATTAATGTGCATGTAAACCACTTTGAACATGTTGTCTCTACTACACGTGCAACCATTCTAGCGTCACAAGACAATTTTGTTCTCCTTTTGTGCACAGATTGCTTCCCTGTGCGCACAAGCCAATCCAGCCTCATGTGCACACAAAGTATTTACCTACGCACATGTCCATTATAACTTCTCCTTGGAGACTCATGACCATTATCATAAGATTAAATTAACCAAAATAACTAACAACAACTTTCATACTCATGCACAACTACAAATATTGAATATCAACACCACACTTACATGTGCAAGGAGCATTATATAGAACAACATCAATTACTTATATATAACAACATACAAGAATTAAAACCATAATAAACATAGATAATTAAGAAAATACTAAATGAGACAAACACATTAAGTCACTTATCTTTTATGAAAAGTCACCAACTGTGTACATAACTCAAATGTTCCTCCCAACCATAGACTTTGTTTCTCATATAATTTCAACAACATGTCACCCCCGAGTTGGGGCTAAAATTCACCAGGGAAAAAGTGTTCCTAATGCCAAGCTAAGGTCTAATAATCAATAGAATTGTTCAGTCCAAGGTGCCCACTGCGGATAGTAGTATACAGTCTCTCATTCCCCACATGCCTGTTACACCCAAGGAAGTGTGCCCCTTCTCTACTCAATAGTCCTTCGACTTCCCCACTTCCCTTCCAGGATTCTACCAACAGACCAGAAAAGAATTCTTAGAGACTTGAAACTAATTCCCAATGCACCAGGGAACAATTCCAAACAAAACTTTCACTTGGAGAGAATGCTCACAGGCCTGATAACCCACCTCTTCAAAAACAAATATCTCACTTGGAGAGAATGTTCACAGGCCTAACAACCCGCCTCTTAGACAACAAATACTATGATTATAATATAGAAAAAACCCTTACAACGTTTCTCTGCAGATAAGGTAATAGTCGTCCTCTCTCAGATGGTCTGACCCCTTCTTCACATGCGAAAAGATTGAATAATCCCCAAAATACACTAAGGCCAACAATATATATTGCATGCCATAAAATTGACACTTGTCACCTTCAAAACTAGCTTTAGTCACTTGGTGACCCATTCCCATCCCTCAAAAACTTAGGATAAATAAATATCCATAACTTAAACTTTTAGGAAATATTAATAAAATATTCCCTAGGACTTATGTACCCCCCTTTTCCCTTTTCGGTGGGGGTATCCCCTTATCTCTTTTCGTCTAATTTGTTTGCATGTAATGATGTGATATTATTAATAAGTTGAGTGTGATTACTTTTACACGGATAGGCACATTGGCCTATTTTCATCCCAACTCACCAACCTCATAACCACATAGGCTCTTCGACCTCAAACACACACACACAAATCAGTATGATGCACAATTCTTGGTAATTCCCACACACTTACTCAAGTACACGCAAAACTGTGAAATGTGAACACCCTACCTTTGATGTGCAACCACACACACTTACCCAGGTGTGCGCAACACTATGGAATGTGCACACCATTTCTTTGATAACAATCCTCGTGCACTACTCTAGTGTGCAAAAAACCAAAACTTGGTGCCAAAGAATCACTAGCCTATATGTACATTTACATTTGCAATTGATACCAATGACTCACCAGCCTATATGTACAATTACAAAGGGTTTTAGATTAGGGACATTACATATTCAATATATACCAACATATATAATATGCTAATATACATACTAGTATATATGTCAACATATATACTAGTATGTATATTGGCATATTATATATGTTGGTATATATTGGATATTTACTATGACACACACACACACACACACACACATATGTGTGTGCACACATGCACCTAACAACATTGTATGGTGTCTAACAAATTACCATTAACTAGATAAGAAATACACAAAACATAGCTTGATGAAGACTTGTGGGCTTCAAATCCCCTCCTTTAGATGAGTCATTGGCTCCCTTGGTGTATATATGATCCCCTCCGTAGTGTGTGAGAAAGGTACCTAGATACGAATTGTACTATTAAGAAGTAAATGGGGACCTCAAGCTCTTAGTTGTTTATATATATACTAGTATATATGTTATTTTTGTTTTCTATTGGGAACATTTTTACTCACCAACGTGTTTTTTGACTTGAATGATTTGGATTTAACAAAACCTTCATTTTTTGAATCCCTTCCAATATCTTCCTTTTTCATGTTATTTTTATATGGCTACACAAAACTATCACTAGCTATCTTTTATTTATTTTTGTCTTGACATATATCATAATTTTAAATACATACATCTTCATTCCTGTGATAACAATATCCTCTTACCCATTTTAAAAAAATTACATGCCACACTAATATAGACCAAGATCTAAAATACAAAAGAGTAAGTTTGATTATGTTAAGGACCTCAAACCCTTAACTAATTCTTGACCTCATAATTTCATGGCTATGTTGACTTTCATAATATAAAAAGTGTAGAAATTAACATGAGTAAAATAAAAAGATAATGACACATGAGAACAAATTGTACTCTATAATTATACAGATTATTTTAAGGAAATTCATTATTTAGGTACTCAACTACTACACTAACACAAACTTATGAATTATATTTTTCACAAAAAGTAGCTCACCATTGGTAGAAAAATTAAAATTTTACATAGTCATGATAAACTTCCATAAATAACAATATTATATTCTAGAAGATAATTTGATTTCCTACATTCATGTTTTTACATCAAAATCAAACTAGATATAAAAGTATCTCAAATCATCCCTTCCAATCAACAAACACAATTTTTTTTTTTCTTCATATTTACATTTCCACTAGTGTATTATGAAAGATCATCATTAACTTGCACCCACCCTTTTACCATTATAAACTCTAACTTCTTACTATATCAATACTATACACAAATTAAAAAGGATATATCTATGTTACTTCTTCAACACATGAATAATAATTCCACTTGAATACTAATTATTGTTAGCCAAAATAATTTATAAAACATTATTTACACCATATTCAAAGGTACACTCTACAATAATAGAATTAACATTGGGCTATGTACACTTTAATTTGTATATAGGGTATCATGAAGGAGAAGAGCAACATCAATATAAAAATATAGGGTGGGGTAGGGGTAGGGGTGAAGGTGTATAATTTTCATCATCGATTCTTTCACAATAACACAATTAATGTTGGGGCATATGTACTTTATACATAAGGTTTATTAAAGAAGAAGAGCAACATTAATCTAGATTAGAGGTGAAGGCGTGTAAGATGAGTGTGAGTATGAGGGGGTGAAGATGAACAATTTTACATGTTTTACTCTTCCAAAATAACGTGATTAACATTGGATTATATGAACTTTATTTTATATAAGATATCTTAAAAAAATATAATTAATTTTAAAAGGTAATAATTTATCTTTAAAATTTGTTTCATTTAAAAATATATAAAGTTAAAATTATAATAAAATATAATATTCTTAAAATTAAAATTATAATAAAAATTAATATTTTTAAGTATTGAACAATAATACTATTAATAATATCTTGAAATTTTTTTATTGAAAATAATGATAAAATATTCATGTTTATTTATATGGAAAAAACATAAAAATTAATTAAAAAAACTAAATTAAAATATTAAAATATATAACTCATAAATATATATTATAAAATTTTTATAAACTATGATATAGATGATTATATATATTGAAAATTATTTATTAACAAAAAGTTATAGATGACATTTAAAAATTTATAGACTTTATTTTAAAATTTTCATTTTTGAAATAATCATTTTTGAAAGTGCATGTGTATTAGTTGTTGCTACATTTGGGGGCTTTGGGCCTGGTACTATAAGGTTAAGCCAACACTTCACATTTAGAGTGTGGTGTTGGTTTAGTTGGTTAGTGCATTGTCTTTAAGGCTTTTCTTTAACTTTCAAAGTCACAAGTTCAATTGAAGTATTTGCAACAAAAAGTTAAAGGAAAACATCATTTTAAAAAGGTTTTAAGATTTAAAGAGTTACAAATTTTAGTAAAAAACATTCTTAATTAATTATTAAAATCTTTTATAAAAAATTATTGGGAAAAATTCATTTACCTATTTAAACTCTTAATAATAAAAATGTAATACCCATGTTTCTCCAGTTTGTAAATATAACTATAAATGACCAAGAGACTATGGTAGACTAAATGTGTGTGAATGTTTGATTTGATGAATCTTTTATAAAAGGGTCAATGTATGAATTTTTTGTTATTAATAGAAATTGATTGTGTTGCACAACTGCTGAAAAGGGGGAAGTTTGTCAAGATAGACCATGGATAATATGAGAGAGATGGTGAGGGGAAACCAAGAATGGTTGAGATGACCCTCACTAGATCAGTACCTACAGGGTGTAACTGCTCAACAGTCCTCTAACTCATAAATGAATTACCAGTTAGGCTGGTAGTTGGAAGGACATCCTCAAGAGTTAATGAGGAGATGGGGTAGGGTACCGATCTATAAGGCTTCCAGGCCTGACCACGAATTGGGATTTGGACCCATGCAACCTTGCTGAGGAAGGAAATAAAGGAGGTAGTTCGGGGACAGAGACAGATCTGTCAGATAATAGATTATATAAAAACACTCTCCCGAGAAGAGAAGGGAAGGATACTTCGACTCTAAAGTTGAAAGAAAAAGATGAGCAATAAGCTCGTTTTAGCTGAAAGAAGCCATGGACAGGGTTTGGCTACAAGATGATAAATGAGGCTGACGAGTAATTGAGGAAGTACTCGTGCAGACCTCCTTGCTTGCAGAAGAGAAAACCAAATACCAAGTTCCTGTGGAAGGAGGAGAGTAACCTTCGTCCCTGATTGTTGTGGAGCAAAGAGAAATAATCTCTCGTAGAGCATCATGGCATAGCTCGGGGTTGGCTAGTGGTAAATCCATTACGAGTGACTGTGCCTATGGTCAGGAGGAAATGTCCACTCCTTTCAGTAGTTGCTTCACATTTTCTAGTTCTGATAAGTATTTTCATACTCTGAGTAATATATTGGTTGTGATGATGAAATGTCTTTGTTTATGGTTAAGTCTTGCAATATTTGAACAGTTATTAGATAGGCTCTTTTTCTTCTGTAAACTGCTATACTTCATGGCTTTCAATTTATCTCAGTTTTGCTGCTAGATAGTTATGAGATGTGAATCCACAGAAGATATGGGGTAGGATTGAATGAAAACGTCTAAGTCCTGCAAACCCTTTGAAGTTTACCTTAGTGGGAATGTCAAGTTCGATTCTGTGGGAGAAGGGCGTTTTTCCTTTAGACTATTCACCCATCTGATCGAGGGCTTGTTCCCATGCCCTTAACCCCTTTGCTGCAAAAATTATTTATGCGTAGCCCATAATATTTTCCAAGAGACCCATGTGACCAGGACCTAGGAACCATGTGCTAGTCTGAAAGGATATATCTCTTTCGGCTTCATGATTTTGGGACTTGTGACTCCACAATCCTTGAAAGTAGTCAAAGACCAAAGTCGCAAATTGACAAGGGTCATCGATCTGGGGATTTAGCATGAATCTCTCTCAACCATTAGATAGGGCGTAGGAGGGGAACGTTAAGCACTTCGACGAATCACTACTTCGAGAGATTAGGAATGGTCTAGCACTGAAACTCCCGAATGTGGGAGTCATAGAGTTAATATGGACTATTGAAACTGGAGGGACATGTGTTCATAAATAAATGATTATCTGAGAGTCTAGGTATTCGATGATATAGGTATGCACTAGTTTCCCCAGAGCTCTGCAAGCCAGAGTAAATCCTATCCATAGATTCCAGGTATGTGTGGCGATAGATCCAACGTGGTCCGGAAGGAAAGTCAGGAGATACACGTTGAACTCCCGAATCCCAAACTGTCGAAGTGATGAGGACCGTTGGATGAATGGGTACGTGGGAAGCGATCCCATGGTCCAGAGACTTCATACTTCGGGGGAATTTGGCCAAGGGTTTTAAAGGTATGAAAACCGTTGGAGTCGTGAACGTCGAAATAAATCTCGACCGTTGATAGGAAGAGGACGCATGGCACTAGATCCGAGAGTCTGGGGACTTAGCTCTTTGGGGGATTTGCATCGAGAGTATTCAGTAAGCTCTGAATCCTGGAGCCACGAAGTAATGAGTACCATGGATCTATGGATCCATCTGGGTAAATCCCAACCATATGATGGACGTTGACGTGGCTCACTGACGTAATCCCGAGTTATGTGGACTTGCAACCAAGGTGCCAAGGGTCACCCATATTTGGCCGACTCAGAGACCCTTTATGACTATTAAAGCATGACACATGTCACCCCCTAATGAGGGCATGTGTCACCCCTTTAGCCTCACCGCATGCCAATTTTTGGTTCGTACCCGCCTAGCCAACATGGCTGGTGACATGTCTGAAACTCTGGGAGTCTGGATGATTTTTGGAGTTCAGAGGATTGAATATTTTATAGCTAAGGAGGGTACAATGAGGATAGAAAACCACTGAATGTCGAAATTCCAATGGAGATTGTTGATTGCCGAAACGTTGAAAGCGTGGAAAGAAGACCCCTGAACACCGATCGTCGAAGGGATAAGCCACATGGCAATACTTTGAGACTTCGAGGGTTAGGAAAAGGGAGTGTTCCACGCCGAATATCGAAGCCCATTTTAACTGTATATATTGGCGAAGGATGTGAACCGTTGATCCCCTAAATTGTTCAATGATCTAGGAATTTGACAACACCATTGGAAATCCTGAAGTCCGGGAGTCCCAAAGTGACGAAACCCTCTCTAAGAAGACTCTTAGCTCCCGGTTTTCAGCCCGAGGTCATGAGGAGGACCCCACTAACTGGTTTAAGAATGTAGTGGGAGATGTAAACTTCAGAGGAGCATAATACAATGGTTTTTCTTAAGTAAGGGACATAAAATGAACCAGGTAAAGAGAAAATTGGATACCCCATCCCTTGAAAAGGGTATTTAGGGATTGGGTGTGTTACAAAAAAATTGACTAATCCTTAAGAATTCAGGGAAAAAATAAACAAAACTCTTAAAAAAAATTATATTTCAAAAATCATTAATTTTAAAATGTAAATTTTCTCAAATTCTTATGAATTTTCTTTTTCCATTTATATTTTACCAATTAAACTTCTTTACCTTGTCAAATGCAGGAGGCACACCATATATATGAGGTAGCAAGCTAATCTCTTAGGATGATTATCTTCTATCATCCAAGACCCTAAATCTACTTGATTATTATTCCTATTGCTCACAAAGACCATATGCTCATGTTGTGATTAAAATATCAATCTATGTATTATTAAATGTGGATTTAAAATGAATTTCACTTGAGTTCAAATTTCAAAATTCAAATTGCCAGTACTATAATTTGAAAATTCAAATTGATGATTTAAAATATAGTGCACTAGAATTCAAATTTCGAATTTTAACCCATAATGTATGGAATAATAGGGAACATGATATGGGATGACATGGGATCAGATGATGGTAGACAATGGACAATGGATAACGATGTTAAATAAACAATGGCGTGAGTTCCTATGAACCCCTCCTCCCAATTTCTTTGACTTCCTGAATCTTTTTCTATCATCAAATGCAACAGGGTTGTTGGCCCTTGGTGATGGAAATAAGTGAAGGTTAAGGAAGAAAAGACAAAATGTGAACTGCGCGGAAGACACCGTGACTATTACTGGGTCGAAGTGAGCAAAATAGAAGAAAAGACGGAACAAAGTAAAATGAAGCAAGTCGTTGGACAAGGAGATCGAGGATGACAAATCAATAAGAAAGATAGATCGTGGAAAACTCAACAAGAGGAAAAAGCCACTGTTGGATTCTTTGGAGCACCGTGCAAGAAGGAAGGAAAGACAAGTTGGTGAATCCCTGAAAATGCGGGTCAAGTTGACCTAGGGTTTTAGACACCTAGGGTTTTGGTATCTAGGGTTTTGACACCTAGGTTTCAGCCTAAGGCTGTCAGTGAGTGATTGTAATGTATAAATAGAGGTCTAAAGGACCTGGGATGTTTTTTTGTGTTGTTTTTGCATCTTTGTTATTGTGTGATCGAGTGAGGATTATTGTGTGAGAGAGAAGTGTTGAGTGTAGAGCCTTCTGGTATTGTAATATCTTCAGATGGGTGCGAAGATCAGTCCTGCAGTTGGGTGCGCAGGAAGGGGAGAGATAGAGAGAAGAAGAAAGAAGATATGCTAGCTAAGAGCGCAGACAAGAACTGTATGCTTCATATTAATATATTATAAATCACAGTTATGTGGACATAGCGTAGAGAGAAGGTGAACCACGTATATTTTGTGTTGTGTGTGATTGATGCTTTGTTCTTTATCATTTGGTAGACCATTATTGCATTACTGTGTTAGATCTGATAGATAGTTCTGCGGAGTAGATATGAACTGGTAGATGATATATAATTGTTGTATTGATTTTGTATTAGATCCACTTGATATCCCCTTGGTTGTATACATCTCTTTCCTACAACCCCCCCATAGCTACCTTGGGTGAGACTACATTTGATTCGTAGGTATTATCGAAAGGGCCAATAGTTAGGGCTTGTTGGTGCACTCTTGGAGCTGAACCTTGGGTCTGCCCCTGTGCCAACAAATGGTTTCATTTCTAGGACATGAGTCTTCTTGAGGGAATGTCAAGGTGGTTTCCATCGAAGACAAAGATTCAAAAGTGGATAGAAGACCAAGAAAAAGACTTCGTTGAAGCCTAGAACAAGAACCCTAATATTAGTACAGAGGATTGGTTGGAGAGATTTATATTTACTAATATACATGAAATTTTATTTGGAGGAATCCATCAGGAGCTATATGAGTGGCTAGCTAGGTTAGAAGATACCCAATTTGAGATTAGATCTAGGCCACCTGTGGTTTGGATGTCAACGCTAATCAAGAAGGTCAAGAGAGTTGATAACGCCGTGTCAAGAGCAGTAGATCACTGGTTTGATAGTACCATTAGAGGGTATATCACTGAGTTTGTTGTTGACAGAGTAGAGTCATATAGCCAAGCTGAGAGATATTTCCTCAAGGGACCCAGAGTAAAAATTTTACATTTTCTGAAGCTGAGGATCAAGATGCTATTGCATGAGAAGAACATCTTAAAGATATAATAGTTAGACAGATCCGAAAAGGCTAATGTTAAATAATTCGGACAACGATAGTGACACATAGGTTGGACATACGTGCAATGGGAGAGTGTTCAGAGAAGTTCCTCTAGTGAACTTGTTTAAGCAAAACTATGGGGACAAGGGTTTCTACAGTGGAGAAGAGGCAGATATGATAGACGAGGAGCATTCACAGGAAGGGAAAGTTGCAAAGCCTCTCTAAGAAGAACTAGAAGCTTTAGGAAATGCGTCGACTGTCAAAGTAAGTACTATTAATCCTATTGTTGTTTCAACAACATTAAGCAATCAAAGTAATCAAAGTCACCAGAGCACTAAGAGCACTGTCACTAGTAGTCCACCAGATACTCAGTCCAGAAACCTAGGGAGATCTATGGAGGATGAGATGAGGTTACCCACCTTTAAAGGAGATGGATCTGAAGACCTTGAACAACACTGGTTGTGTGGAGCATTAAGAATATCACCAATGAAGATGTCAAATGAGCTCAGTTCAATACTACACTAAGAGATCGTGCACTGAGTTGGTATATGAAATTTTTCCAAGGAGCTACACCTAAACCGCTTAATTCCATTAAGACTTCGCTAATTTCTTAATTCAAGAAACCTAAGTTAGAATCACAGTGCATTACATAATGGAAAGAAATCAAGCAGAGAATAGTTGAACTGGTATGGGAGTTCAATCAGAGATTCAAGACCTTGACAGATCATCTGAGTTTTCAAATCCTAGATGAGCAGAACAAGGAATGGTTCATTGTTTCCCTCTTACCACAGATCAGACTTCCTCTGATGCAACATAAGATCTCTTCATAGGCTAAGGAACTGGAGATCGCCATGAAGCTAGAATCATCCCCTATGGGAGAATCCAACTCAGGTATGAGTCAAATCTTGAGTCAACTAACTAGTTTGTCTCTGCAGGTCAAAGATATGAAGAAAGACAAGGGAAAAGATAAAAGAGAATACATTTGGTTTGTCAGATGTAGGTCAGAAGGCCATGACAAGGAAAACTATCCCCTATTCCATGAATACTTGGCATCTAGAGCTCCGAGCTCCTAAAAACAAGTTACCCTACCCTGGTGTGAGGTTTGCAGAAACAAACATCGCCTTGGTGAGTGATACTACATGCAAAACTATGTTCAGACACCCACAAATTTGTATTGTAGGTTCTGTAAGTCCCCGGGACATGATGATATGGATTGTAGGGCTCACAATATCATGCATGAAAGGTCAAGGGACATATACAATATTCAAGGAGAAGTACAACAAGAAGGAAACACTATATAGTTTAACTCCCCTGGGAGAGGAAACTTCAACCCTCGTGGTGGATTCCGAGGAAGAGGAAGAGGATGAGGTATGGGTCGAGGTCAAGGACAGATAATATGTTATAATTGAGAACATCCTAGACACTTGCAAGGGATTTTCAGAACCCTTGTACCACTTGCAACTATTGCAACTCTTTCGAGCATGTCATCGAGGAATGTCCGGGATTGTTGTCTAAACTTCAAGAGAAACGAGGACCTCAGCAGAACCTGAAGATACAATTGATCAAAGATGAACCTCATGGAGAAGACCCTAGATTCATTGTTATCACTCGAGGAGGCGTTGTTACAGGAGACAACAAAATGACCCAAGGAAAGACTACAGAAGAATCAAGAATCGGGAAATCTGCAGAGAAGACACAAACTTTTGATGAAAAGAAAGAAAAACAAATGTTCGAGGAGGCAAGAAGAGAATTTAGGGGAGACCAAGTTTCTTCATCAAAGAAATGACCATAATTCATAGAATGTGGAATGCCTCTATCATTTGATCAGTCTTCTTCGCCTGGAGATGAAAAAGAGGCAAGTAAACTTGTCAGCTTCATGTATACATTTATAGAGCTGATTAAAATGAGAAAGCTATACAAGAACTGCAAAATTTGGTTAGACAGTATGAGATAGAAAGGGTAGACCCTTTACTAAATAAAGTAGTACATAAACTATCCAATAAGAGAAGGACAAACAAGGAACTACACCTGAATGTTGAGATTGGAGAATATGATATAGACTATGTGGTCCTCGAATTAGTGTCGGAGGTCAATGTCATGACGAAGAAAACCTGGGCACTGATGGGAAAACCTAAGTTGATCTATTCCCCTATCAGGCTTAGGATGGCTAATCAGCAGGGTGTAAGCCCCTTTGGCATATTGGAACATGTCTCTGTGGACATCGATGGAGTAAGGACGTTTTCAGACTTTGAGGTAATTGAGATAGTTGATAATAGTTTTCCTTATCCTGTGATGTTAGGAATTGATTGGGCTTTCAATAACTCCACTGTGGTCAATTTAAAGAAAAGAAAAACGACTTTTGAAGGAGATGGCCTCATGGTCATCGCACTGTTAGATCTCGATGAAGGTCTTTGATACACTGAGACCATCATAGAAGAAGACCATGCATATGAACTAGAAACATATACAAATTAACAACCAGATAGCAGGATTACATTAATCCTACGATGGATGGAAATTTGAGCTGGCGAAGTGACAACACATGTTCATCAGACTCAGAAGAAGCATTGGAGAACTGGTAGAACAAAATGTATGAAGTATCTACAAGGATATGTGCTAGATTAACCAGGGAAGTATGGTGGATCGAAACAGTAGTAAGTAACTTACCCACCTTTGATGGTCTGAATTCATTAGAAACCTTCTTATCAGACTTTGAAGAAAGTGTACCAATGCAACAACGCTTGTTGGCAATGGATGAGGCCTTGAAATCCACACTAGAAATATGGTGCGGGACGCATAAAACCAACATTATAGAATGGGTACAATGTCGTACCCTCATGACCACGCGATTCTCAACAAAAGTAGAAGGCTGCAAAGTTAGGTACACAGGTTGAAGCTTCCCAAAGGACCATGTGCGAAGTTGCGAGGAATCCTGGAGAGCCATTCCTCAAGATTAGTGGGTTCACAAATTCAGAAACACGCTGGACACTATCCCTATCAACTGGTACCTTCAAGAAGAGTTGTGCCTCATCACTAGAGATTGGGAAGGTATGAATCAGAACTTTGCCACCATCTTTTTATTTGAAAGCCAATATCCTATAGTAGAGAAATAATTACAGACTGTAATATAGAAACTATTTGAGGAGGCACCTAGCCTCCCTTTGGAGCAAGAAGAGGATGAGTGGATTGCACCTCTCCAGAAATTGCAAGGTTGTTACAACATCAACGGTGATGAAGACGATGATCCTAGGAAGGTGAACATTGCAGAAATAGAAGGCCAGAGAGATGTGGAAGCACCAGGAACTGAGCTACCATTTATTGGACAACCGATCAAGATCAAGAAAGTCAATATTGGAATAGAGCATACACTGAAGCTTGCAAATGTTGGATATTACTCGGATGTTTCCACTATTGAAAGATCACCGAGTTACTGTGTGAAAATCAAGACTTGTTTCCGACCAAGTTCGTTGATATGAAGGGAATTAAAGGGCCTATGGGAGAAATGAGGATCCCTTTGAAACCAGATGAAATACCATTCAAATAGAGACCCTACATATTGAACCCTAAATATAAGGAGAAAGTGAAGATTGAGCTCAACATAATGCTAGAAGCAGGGATTATAGAACTTGTTGAAGAGTCAGAGTGGATTAGCCCTATGGTGGTACAACACAAGAAGACATGAGAGATCAGGATCTACGTATACCTAAGGAAGATTAATGAAGCCTGTTTTCATGACCCCTTCCCTACGCCATTCACTGTCGAAGTGTCAGATAACGTAGGAGGTTAGGAAGTATATTCTTTTACAGATGGATTTTCAGGATACCATCAGATCCAGATTGACAAGGAAGACCACCATAAGACTACATTTGAAATAGAATGGGGATCCTACCAATATACAATAATTTTGTTTGTATTGAAGAATGCCCCAACCATATTTTCCAAGGCGGTAGTCGAAGCATTCAAAGAGTTCCTACATAAATTTCTAGAAGCATATTTTGATGATTGGACTGTTTTTAGTTTATTGAAAAATCATATTGAATGTCTAAGGCTAATGTTGGAAAAGTGCAGACAATGTCATATTTCCTTAAACCTAAAGAAGTTCATTTTATTTTCACCATTTGGAGTGTTGTTAGGTCATATTGTATGGAAGAAGGGCTTGTTGGTAAACCTATCTAAAATTGCCATTATAGTTGATCTGCCACCTCCTACTTTAGTCAAACAACTGTGCACTGCTCTGGGACATACGGGATATTACAGGAAGTTCATTAAAGGATATTCCCAGATTACAACACCTATGGAGAATCTTTTGAAGAAAGACTATCAATTTCATTGGACAGAAGAATGCTAACAAAGCTTCGACACACTGAAACAAAAAATGGTTACTGCTCCTATTCTGGTTTTCCCATATTGGAGTAAAGAGTTTCACGTGCATGCCGATGCATCTTCTATTGCATTAGGAGTTGTGTTAGCACAACCAAGAAGAGGATACATCAACCACCCATCAGCCTTAGATAGCAGGAAGCTATCAACAACTGATATCAACTACACCACCATTGAAAGAGAAGGGTTAGCCATGGTGTATGCGCTGGAGAAATTTTGCCACTACTTGTTGGGAGGACACTTTAAAATGTTTACTGATCACTTTGCGCTGAAATACCTAGTCAAAAATCCATTGTTGGGGGGGAGAATATGCAGATGGATTCTGTTATTTCAGGAATATGACTTTGAGATCATAGTTAAGATAGGAAGAATGAACAAAGGTCTTGACCACTTGTCGAGGTTGGAACACGGAGAAGAGTTGACCAGTTTGGAGGATGCACTACTGGATGTATAGTCACTGGCCATTAGAAATATTGATGACCACTTCACAGAGATAGTATAGTTTCTATCAACAGGAATGGCACCTAGCGAGTATACAATTCCCTAGAAGAAACAACTAGTAGTGCGCGATGTAGACTTTTCACTTATAGTTGGACAACTATACAAAATGGGACCTGATGAGATATTGACAAGGTGTGTTATGGAGGCAGAACGACCATTGATCCTTGAAGAAGCTCATGAAGGCATCGCAGGAGGACACTATGCAGGGAAAGCCACTACGTAGAAGGTTCTTAGAGCTGGTCTTTGGTGGCCTACCTTACACATAGATGCTAAAGACTACTACAAAGCCTGGGATGTATGCCAAAGAGTTGGGAAACCATCCAGAAGAGATGAAATGTCGTTAACACCACAACTGACCCTACAAGCATTTGAGAAATGGGCCATTGACTTCGTGGGACCTATAAACCCACCAAGGAAGCGCACAGGGGCAAGGTACATCATTACTGCGACAAAATACTTGACCAGATGGGCTAAAGCAAGAGAATTTAAGGACTGTAGTGCAACTGTAGCTACATGCTTCATATTTGATGACATCATAACCAGGTTTGGATGCCCAAAGATCCCTATGAGTGACCAAGGCACACATTTCATAAATAAAACCATTGAAGCTTTGACCAAGGAATTTACAGTTAATCATCAAAAGAGCAAACCTTACCATCCATAAGAAAATGGGACAATTATAGAATTCAACAAAATCTTGGAGACAACGCTAATGAAGATTTGTAGTGCTAATAGAGATGACTGGGATTTAAGAGTACCAACAATATTATGGGCCTATAGAACCACTTGCAAGAAGCTAACAATGCAGACCCCCTTTAAATTGGTTTATGGCCTTGAAGTCGTTGTCCACATGGAATACTTGGTACCAAGCTTAAGAATTGTTGCCTTTACAGATATGGACGACATTGGCGTTGTTCGAGAGAGGCTTTCACAATTGGTCGAACTGGAGGAAGACATATTTGTTGCAGGATTTCATCAACAGGTACAGAAAGAAAGAGAGAAGGCCTACCATGACAAATAGATTAAGAAGAAGGCATTTAAGCAAGGTGATCTGGTATTGGTATATGACAGTAAATTCATGAAGCATCCAGGAAAGTTCAGAACGCATTGGCTTGGGCCTTATGAGGTTTCCTATGTTACAAAAGGAGGAGCTACACATTTGAAGGCTTTGCATGGAGAATGGAAGGAAGGTTTGGTGAACAGGATTTGGCTGAAGTTTTATTATGACAACCATTTTCCTCGCAACTTGCGGTAAAAGCATGAGGCTAAGGGTCTAGGTATCAGGTGCAGTTGAAACTGGATACCAGACATAGAAAATATTGTCTACACAAGGAAGGAGAAGAGGCATAGAGTAGAAAGCAAAGGTTGCACTGCGCAGTCTGAAGTCGAAGTAAAACAACAAGATCAGATCTAGAGTACCTTGGGACGAGTCACAGGTGAGTGTTGGGGGCATGTTGGCCCTTGGTGATGGAAGTAAGTGAAGGTTAAGGAATAAAAGACAAAATGTGAACTGCACGGAAGACACAATGACTGTTACTGGGTCGAAGTGAGAAAAAGATAAGAAAAGATGGAACGAAGTAAAAGGAAGCAAGTCGTTGGATGAGGAGATTGAGGATGACATATCAACAAGAAAGACGGATCATGGACAGATCAACAAGAGGAAAAAGTCACTGTTGGATGCTTTGGAGCACCATGCGAGAAGGAAGGAAAGACAGGCTGGTGAAGCCCTGAAAACACGGGTCAAGTTGACCTAGGGTTTTAGAAACCTAGGGTTTTGGTATCTAGGGTTTTGATACCTAGGTTTCGGCCTAAGGCTGTCGGTGAGTGATTTTAATGTATAAATAGAGGTCTAAAGGACTTGGGATGGGTTGTTTCTTTGTTGTTGTTGTCATATTTGTTATTGTGTGATCGAGTGAGGATTATTTTGTGAGAGAGAAGTGTTGAGTGCAGAGCCTTCTGGTATTGTAAGATCTTCAACTGGGTGGGAAGATGAGTCCTGCAGTTGGGTGTGCAGGAAGGGGAGAGATAGAGAGAAGAAGAAAGAAGATTTGCTAGCTAAGAGCACAGAAAAGAACTATATGCTTCATCTTAATATATTATAAAGAATAGTTCTGTGGACGTAGCCTTAGAGAGAGGGTGAACCACGTATATTTTGTGTTGTGCGTGATTGATGCTCTATTCTTTGTCATTTGGTAGACCATTATTACATTACTGTGTTAGATCTGATAGATAGTTGTGCGGAGTAGATCTGAACTGGTAGATGATATATAACTTTTGTATTGATTTTGTATTGGATCCACTTGATATCCCCTTGGTTGTAGACATCTCTGTCCTACAATCCCCCCCATAGCTACTTCGGGTGAGACTGCATCTGCTTCACAGGTGTTGCTGAAAGGGCCAGTAGTTAGGGCTTGTTGGTGTGCTCTTGGAGATGAACCCTAGGTCTTCCCCTATTCCAACAGGGATCAACTTTTTAAAAGTTAATCCCTTTCAAATATGGAAGGAATATGTATTCATATCAATGTTGAAACATAGATGAATAAAATAGAAGCGAAAAACTACTTTTCCACAAAAAAATTACTCTTTATATTCATAAAAATATAATAGTGTTCATACATCAGTCTTTTTGATAATAGGACTATAATCCGGAAATTGTGATCTAGACTTCTACTAAACATGATAATGCCATCCACTCCATTTCAAAGAGCCTACTTGCATATGTCTAATGAGAATAATATCATATTACATAATCATCCAAAAAGATGGCAGACTAACTTTGAACACAAAATTAGTATAACTTCAAAAAATGAGGGGGACCCTTGTTACCATCCTCCCACTGAGAAAAAATGATTTGAATTGGAATCTTTGAGAGTGCCTTATTTTACAAGTTATCTTCTTCCATGTTATCTTCTCTGTAAATTTGGTCAAAAGTAAGATCCCTGAAAAACAAAATAGTTTCATTGATTCTTTCTTTCCATCTTTCAAGAGAAACCTCCTAGAGATTTGCCTTCTTTTTTAGCCAATCAATTATGATCTTGGAGTCCCCTAGAAAAATCATAACACAAATAGATAGTCTACGATCCAAGGTGAGTGATGCCCATTTCCCCATAAGTTCTTCCCTGGTGTTATATCCTTGCCCACAGTTGAGAGTCCACTGATATGAGGTATGATTGTTTATCAAAATCTTACCCCCATCTCTGCTAATTTTACCACTTTGTTGTGCAACTCTGTCAAACCAAGCGGTAACTATTCCATTCAGGATAATTACTTTAGATATGTGTGAAGAAGGGGATTTAATCTTGTTTCCAAAGGTATTATCATCTCCTATAGTTTTGAATACTACCCTTTGTATGGATGGAGATCCTGCTTCAAAGATTGCAAAATTTCTTTCGTTCCAAATATTCCAGCTGAGGAGGGATGGTAGCGAAGGGGAAGAAGGGTTAAATTTTTCCAATTACCAAAGCATGTGCTCACCGATGTGCCAGTCCACCCCATTGATAACTTTAGAGTGTAAATAACCTAGTTCGAGATAGCATAGATAAAAGAACAATTCACAAATAGGTGCAATCTCGTTTCGCTATAATTTTTATATAAGATACAAATACTAGGGCCCTCCCAACCACGTTTTTGGAGGTTTTCCCAAATAAGGATATTGTTTTCTGCCATTCACTAGGTAAAAAACTTTATTTTTAATGGGCATTCCCATTTCCATAGTTTTTTCCACCAACCCACATCTTTGGTCATTCATATCTTTGTTGCAACCGCGTTATATACATTTTTTGTTGTTAGTTGACCTGTGTTGTCACCTCCTGTCCAAATGAGTGCATCTGATCGATCCTGTAGGTGAATTCCTGAGCCAATCAAATTATGTTTAAAATTTTCCCATTCAGCTGCATCTTCTCCCTCGAGCTCCAGAGTGGATCCATCCATCTAGTTCGTGCAAATAGCTCCCCAAGCTTGATCACACTTTGCTTGATACAGATAAAAAATTCTATTGTGATTCAATTGGTTTGGAAGTTTTGTTGATAACAAAGATTCTTTACCCATCCCAAAAATGGCATCCCGCCTGAGAAAAATAGACTTTCTAGATCCAGGATTCTAGGCTATCCACTAGAGAACAAGCGGTAATGAATTTAAAAGGTTTTTCCATGTTTGTGACCCAACATATGATAGTGTCGATGATGATCTTAGCCACGTGTGTACTTGTTCATGAGGAAGATACTTGTTTTTTTTCACTCTGTTCCAGATACCTGGTTTCATCATCACTCTCCATAGAGTGTTCGCTGTCAGTTCCCTATAAAAGATATAAATATTTCTCAGTCCCCACGCTTGATAATATTTAGGCTTCGATACCACTTCCCACCTGCACAGGGGAAAAATGCTTCTCTACTTGTTGCCTGACCAAAGGAAGGAAAAGATCAGCTGGATAATTTTATTTAAAACAGACTAAGGAATGTGTGGTAGGGCCAACCAGTAAACTGGTAAGCTTTCCAGGACTGCTTTTACAAGAATATACCTTCCTCCCAACGATAACAGTCTATTACACCAATGATTAATTCTTCACTCAAACTTTTCTATCAGCCAAATCCAATCCTCCGCTTTATAGCTTGCTAATTTTAGATAGTACCCCAAGTAACTAAAGCCCCCCGATAAGACTTTTGAGTCAATGTTGTATAACAATTTTAGCTATTCAATGGTAACATTCTGAGTGCCCGTATACATGAAACTTGATTTTTGAAAGTTGATTCTCAAACCTGAAACATTGCAAAAGATGTTTAGAATTTTGTGTATCTCAATCCATTCAAAAATCTTTGCGTTTTTCATGATGATCGCATCATCCACAAATAGCAAGTGTAATATCCTTATCAATATAGAAACTTTAATCCCAGTCAACGTGCCTTCCTCTTGACTCTTTTTCAACATGATGTTGAGACCTTCCAACACAAGAATGAAAAGAAAGGGCGACAAAGGGCAGCCCTGTCGCAGCCCACGCTCTCTTTGGAAGAACTTTGTCACTTACCCATTAATAAAAAAACGCAAAAACAATAGAGGATATACAACCCATGACCCAGTTTGTAGTGACCACCCCGAAACAACAATGAAGGAGGACAAGACACAAGAAGTCCTAGTTGATATAGTCATAATCCTTTTTGAGATCCAACTTCAGGAGAAATGCTTGCAGTTTTTTTGTTTGTATGCTATGAGAGAACTTCTTTGCTGTACCAATAGCATCAAGGATCTGTGTGGCCTTGAGAAATTCTAGTTGTTCTTCTGAAAGGGCCCGAGAGAGGATGGGGTAGATCCTCCTAGATATAATATTTGAAATAATCTTGTAACATAAGTTTCAAAGAGAATTTGGACGGAAATCCGCAAAATTTTTGGGATGATTTGCTTTAGGAATCATAGAAATAAAGGTTTTATTTAGTTGTTTTTTCACTACACCTCTGGTTCTCGACTCCTCAACTACATCCAACAAATATTGGCCAACTAGACCAAAATAATGGAGGTAAAATTCGACAGACCACCCGTCGAGCCCCGGGCTCTTTTCCTTTGCAAAACCCTTTAACACCTATAGAATCTCCTCCTCTGTACATGGTTTTTCCAGGGCCAATACCTACTCATCCTTTACCATTCTAGGAAAGAGCCTAACAATCTCGACCTGATCACTTAGGAGATTTGTGCCCGTGGCATGATAGAAAGTTTTGAAATAATTTATGGATATGTTTTTTATATCTTCCTTTTGTTGATAAATCCTCTCCGCCTCATCCTCAATCTCCCACACGTGTTTTTTATTCCTTCGATAACTAGCAAAAAAATGGAAAAACTTTTTATTTTTATCTCCACTGGATATCCAAAGTGCCCTTCTTTTCAACCACCACCTCTCCTCTTCCTCCAGTATCTTTTTGTTGCATGCTTCAACTAGGCATATCACTTTGTTCTCATGATATTCAATCAACAAGTCATCTTCCTTCAATCAAAGGAGTTTCGCTAGGTCTCGCTCAAGACTGGCCATCTCTTCACTGTCCCTGTTCCATTTTTCTTTTAACCAAGTATTTGTATGTGCTTTTAAATAGTTTAGATTCCTCACCATTCTACATTGTGCACCCTCTTGTATTTGATAGCAAGTGTCGTTCCAAACATCTCTCACCATTGTATCAAAAGAAGCCTCCTGCAACCAATCCAGGTTAAATTTGAATGGATAGGTAGCCATGGATCCTTCTTCCCCCATCTATAGACAAATGGGTGCGTGATATGATAGGTATGGGTATTCAACCCAAGCAAAGATTCTACTATATGATGTAATCAGACCTTCTTCCACATAAAACATATCTAGTCTTTTTGAGAACAACTTCTTGAAATATGACAACAAAGGATCTGCCCAAGCATTCATTCCCCATATCTCCTCAGAACTGGTCGTTAAATTCAAATCACCTGCTAGAATCATGTCTTCAACATATAATAGGCCCACTTTGTCAAGTTTATCCTAGAACAATCTATGATCATTGCAGGGACCATAGGTGTTCAACAAGGGCACCTTTCTTCTAGTCTCTAAACAAGTACCTGTCAAAAAGATCCTGCCAGGAATTAGAAACAGTGATAACTCTAAGTAGGTAAGATCCCACGAAACAAGGAGCCCACCTGAATTTCTTAATGATCTTACCACATAGATCAACCACTCAGGAAGAAGCAAAAACATAAAATTCTTGGATTTTACCGAATCCACCAATTTTTCTTGAAGAAAAACAATACATGGACAAATTTTCTCAAGAAGTCTTCTCATGGAGGAAAGTTTTAGGGGTCCTCCCACCCCTCTTATTTTGACAGATAGAAGGATCATGTATTATCCCAGGAAAGGGATTTTAATCCTCTAAGCACCCTTAGCTCAAATGCAAAAGACTATGAATCTGTGCTCGAAACCACTGTGTAGGCCTTTTTACAGGCACTACGTGTTTTTATAGGTGATAATTCCAGGCCTAAACCCCATGACCAAGATGGGTCTGTACTAGGATCTATACCCACCCATGATGAAGCTGGAATATCTCCCTGTTTTCTAATGGGAGGAACAATGGCCTTCCCTAAGTATGTTGGAAGAGGGGTGTGTTGACGGGCGAAATTGATCGCTCGTCAACTAGAGGGGTGGATCCGGTCCAGGGTTGTCTAAATAACCCAAGCTGTTTGGATTAATCCACTCCGACGGGTTTAGCAGCTCCGTTAGCCGATCTAAGTCCTAGGAAAGTGAAAGAAAAACTAAACTAAAGAAACTAATCTAAGTGAAAAACAACTACTGCAAACTATATACAAATCGAAAACTATATATACAGTTTACTTACTAATCTTATACAACAATAATTCTACTTATTAAATGTTCAGCTATCAATAATTAAATCTCGATTGTATATGTACAGTATTTACAAGATACAAATTTTGATTGAGATTTGCAAAATCAGTTATAAATTGTCGTAAGACAGCGAAGCTATTATTTTTTATTTTTATAATTTTTATGAGAAAGGAATAAAATGAAAGCTATCTAAGCTAAGCAATTAAAATAAAAATCCTAACTGTAAATCTGAACTATAGAGATGAACAATGAAACGTGTTCAGATTACAAGAAATTTATATATTAACTAACTAATTCAATAACACTAACAAACTGACCTGTATAAGCACTTCCTATTTGTCCTGTTCACAGTACTCGATTTAGTTGTTTGATGGGAGAAACCCGCACCAAATTTTTCCACAAGCTTCTCGTAAACGGGAAGCAGCGACACTCTTGAATACGAATGACAAAACAAACAAGACATATAACAACAACAATTTTATATTTTACAGATCATCACATTTAGATAAATCCCAGTGCGAAGATTTGTGCATAACTGTTCATTTAACAAAGAAGATAAACCTTCTATTTATTAAATTAGAACAGAGTAATTGCCATGAGTAAACTAAGATACATCAAATATGGACAAAGCTTAATTTATATCACATTAACCTGTAAAAAATCTTGATATCTAAAGTAGTCAATAATTTGATTACAAATTAAAATGCACGGAAACTTGAACAAAAGTAAGATAAATTGAAGCTAAAGCCATACAACAAATCCACTTCCATTCGAGTCTGTATAATCATCAGCCCATAGTCTTTGTTCTCCCAACAGTGATGGGTTGTTTACAAAAAATAATCAGTATATAAAGGCCACAAGGTGAAACATTCCCTGTGGAAATCATCAAAACTGTTTACACAAAATAGGGGAACAATCTCCCAAATTGCTATTCCTATCTAAGACTAACAACCTAAATCCTAAAACTGTGTAACAAAAAACATGTTCTAAACTGCCACAACAGATCCAATTCCCATTGAAATTCGTGTGTACCTGTAGATGGACAAAAATAAACAATATTAGATAGTGTTTAGTTGTGAAATCAACAAAAATCCAAATTTTATGACTAGCTACATAATCTCACGATTATGTAGCTGGTCATATTTACAAACAAAATCATTTTAAATTAATCCAAATGGTAACAGAAATGTATGTGGTCAATCAAATAGATCTTTTATTACTAATTCAAAACAAATACATCATTCTTGCTAAAACAAACCAAATCGTTTATGCTAAAACAAACCAAATGAAATCATATTGAATCAATTCAATCAAAACAAAACTATATTCGATTTATCAAACAATTCTTTCATACTAATTCAACATAAACACAATCGTTTATGCTAATTCAAAATGAAGTCATTCTTGCTAAATTAAAATAAACATAATCGTTCTAAAAACATTGTTGAAATATCAAACCTTGGATGTAGAGATACGATTCGGTCAGGCCAACTTTGAGTTAACAATGGCAGTAGCTACCTCAACATTTTTGAACACGATAGAACCTGTGGTCTTTTGCCTCTTATCGTTAGCGTGCAGCCTATCATTTTCCTTAGACAACACAGTCACCCGATCCTCCAAGGACTTAATTTGGGATTGCAACAGAGGGACATCTGTATAGTATCATTGGAGCCATGAGTTGCATTCATCACACTATGGTCGATCAGGTCGTGGCATTACAAGTGAGGCATCTTTTAAATTACCAGGGGTTCCACTGTCAAACTTGATCCCGGGGAAGTTAGGGTCATCCTTAAGGCACGACGGGAGGTTGGAAACGTAGTCTTAGGGTTTGACAGAACACACGCCGTGAGAGTATGGGTACTCCTCGGTCAAAAATCGCTCAATCTCAGAGTCTGAATCTTCACTCAAAACAATAGGCTTCTGGTCTGTGTTTTGTTTGGGCTTATTACGAGCACACTTAGATACCTAGCGTGCAACTTTCTTACCCTTGTTGTTGACATCTGTATTACCCTTCCCCTTTTTTATTGCAGGCCTCTTAACAGTCTTAGCATTGTATTTCAAACATGAGTTAGGCATGGTGTCGGGTAGGTCAGCATTGGGGTAGGTCGAGGGTTCGACAACGGGTAGGAGGGTAGGAGGTGGCACGACAAGCCCAACAAGGGTTTCAGTGACCACGGTCTTGTCCACCTGACCACATTCAGGAGTGGTAAAGCCATTTCTCAATAAGAAAACTTCCCAACAGTCACCACTCAACCTCAAATGATGAACAATAACGATTTGAATCAAACAGTGATGGAAGAGGCTGGAGTCAGCCTTCTCCCTCTTAAATCGTTTAGCCATTTTATACAGACTGCATAGGAGGTAGTGAGGCATATTCAAAGGGAAATCTATGAAATTCATAAGCATCCGGAGATGGTAAAGAAACACTAAACCATATCTACCTTTGCAATTAACAAATTGCTTAATAATGGCCAATAAATCATGCCACCTAGACTTAAGGGCTGTGACTGGCATACCTTTATCACAACTGATAACTTTTCTTGAGGTAAAAAGGAGCATCCATGGCACCTCATCCACCTTCAAATTCTTAAACCACCTCTTCCCTTTAGCTGTCAAACCCGTGGCTGAGCTGAGGAATTCTTCATTCAATTCGAGTTGGATGTCTCCAAATTTGGCCCTGCATCCATCGAATGTGAGGGAAAACTGCTGAGCGACCGCGAGGTTGAAACCCTCAAATTTTTTGGATGAAAACTAACCAGCGACTACTCTCCAAGTCCTCATGATCATTGTTAGATAACAATAGAATTTGGACACCATTAGGTTCTATGCGCACTACGGGAGCCATAGGAGAAAACAAATAGTCAGTAGGGTAAACGATGAGGGGGTTGGACAGGGTAGACACAGGACCAACTCCCACGGTTTTCTCAAAACAAGAAGAGGTAGCCCGAGATGCAAGGCAGGTGTTAATGCCTATGCGTGTGAGGGTGGTGAAATGAATTGAAACCATGCAAAACATTCATTTTGACATGTACAATCGATGGCGCCTTGGTAATTCAAATCATTCACATCACAATCCAAAGATTTGTACACCAAATATCAAATGGATTATTCATATACCCATCGAAAGCCATAACATACATAACCAAAATATTTTGACCCAATATCCAATAACTATTTGAAAACCATAGTGTTCATAACCAACAATTGGTTCGTATGTTAAATCAACAATAGTATGTGTATGATTTAAAACAAAACAACATGTCGAATATTGCACCAAAGGTTTAATCATAAAATTAATGCATTGTATGAAACCATTGCACCAAGGATTTAATCAAAAACACCAAAAATCATTGCATCACAAACTTATAAATTGAAACCATATTAACCAAAATGCAAAGTGAAAAAAGGTTTGGTGTCTTGCCAACTGTATGACCACTATTGAGTCAGAGGTGAAATGACCACATGAACAAGAGTATTCGTAAAAATCCAAAGATGATTTTAATGCCATCGACATGACTTCCAATTCAAGGTTTTCATGCTCGCAATCGTGAAAATGAAAACAAAAGGCAGTTGTGTGAATGCGCAAGATAATAGTGTCGTTTTGTTTTAAAGAATTGCAACAAGTATTGAGGGTTCAAAACCCTTGTGTAGGCAGCTTGTAAGGAAAAAATAAAAATGAAAAATGGCTGCCAACAATGGCAACACACTGATAGAAGAAGTTATCTCTGCCAAAAGAACAAATCCAGATTATGATAATGAGAATCATTCTAACTCAAAAACAACCAGAAAATTGTTTAAACATCGTCATTAATCATAAAAATTCCAGCTGTGCTTAAAAGATGAAAACTGATAACAGTCTTAAGACAAGCGAGTCATGATATTAAGATAAATCTCCAATAATGTTGACAGAGCCACTGCTACTAGAAGGCGTCCATAGCCTCGACAAGGTTTCCATTTAACCCACTCTGATATACGTATCCTGTCAAGAAGTTCCAGATCAGAATAAAGGACAGCTTAAGGTCAAGAGATTCCATATTTTCAAATTTTCATATACCCGACATTGCTTCGCTGCCAATGGGCCTGTTCAGTACCCCGGTGAAGTTGTCTTGGCATCATGCATGCATTTACCCACTGCCATCAAACCTGCTCAGCATCCCGGCGGGTTTACACGCACTTCCCACAACTCTCTTTTGATTTGTTTAGTTTTTAAAGATATATAATTGAGCGGGGTGACACTGAAAATTATGATATTTTAGACATATTTTTACAGACCTTGAAAGAATTTTTAAAATTGTCCTTCATTAAGATTCAGAGATGGTTTGTTTACAAAACCAACCTTCAAAAGTAGGGAGACATCTTCTGAGTTATTCCCTTAAGGAACAGGGACAGCGTAAGAAGATAATGGATGATCGTGATAGGCTTCACTTACAGATTGAAATCAATAAACTTCTTTCAAACAATAGTCTTTCCTCAACATGGTTGTAAATTTCAGAAGCATATCACAATTGATGTTTAGACAAATTTTCAGCAGTCATTTCAAAGAAAGAATTTTCTGTTTTCTTTGTCTGAACAGTTCATAATGCAGGTATGTGTATTTCCAAAAAGAAAAAACTGATAAGCGTAAGGGAAAAATCGAAACCAAAACAACAAAAGAAAAGAAAACAAAAGAAAAATATTTACACAGTATACACAGGGTTATCATCAAGTGAAATACCTTTTTAGAGCTTGGCCATTCACTGGATAGGTGTCTGGCTGCCCCTCTAGGCTCTGTAATCGGAAAGAGCTGGGACCCAATTTCTCAGCAATTAAAAATGGTCCTAACCATAAGTTATGAAACTTCGTGTGTTCTCCCTTTCCCTCATGCGGTTTGTCCCATTTCAAGGCAAGGTCACCTTCTTCGAAGTTCCTATTAGAGTCAGAGTTGGAATCAAACCATCTTTTGACCACTAGTTGATGCTCATATAACTTACGTTTAGCTTGAGCCCTTACCTCTTCTAGTTTCATTAAAGCGTTAATTCGATTCTCCAAAGGGGGGCAGTCTTCTTCTTGTATTTTCTGTGATAGCTGTAGTGAGGGAAGAAGAATATGTGGTGGTAGAATTGCTTCTCTACCATAGATGAGAAAGAAGGGAGAGTTACCCACAATAGTTTTTGGTGTTACTCTATCAACCCAGATTGCATTTAACAGTGCATTATGCCAATTTTTGTGATTTTCAGATACCGTTCTCTTGATGATTTTAATCAGATTCTTATTTGTTGATTCTGCCAATCCATTGCCCTGAGGGTAGTAGCTGGTAGAATACTTCAATTTAATTCCTTTTTCTAGAGCGAACTCTCTCATCTCAAGAGAAGAAAAATAAGAAGCGTTATCGAATACTAAACAGTCAGGGATACCAAAACGAGTAATAATATTTGAATTTAAAAAGGCAATTACCTGACTGGTATTCACAGTTCTTAATGCGGAAGCTTTAAACCACCTGGTGAAGTAATCTGTGGCTGTTATGATAAAATTATGCTGTTTTGAGGATGGAGGATTGATTGGACCTATAATATCAATACCCCACTGCTGAAAAGGGGAGTCTACTGAAACAGGCTGCAAAGGAAAGGCAGGTTTCTGTATTCGGTCGGATGCTTTTTGACAAATAATACACTTGAGACACAAGGCATGAGCATCTCTAAAAAGTGTAGGCCAGTAATAACCTACTCTTAGAACTTTATGGGCAGTGGTATCCCCACCAAAATGCCCACCAGCTTCTCCTGCGTGAAATTCTAGTAAGACCTTTTCTGCTTCATCTTTCTCAAGACAACGCATTAGTACTCCATCAAAATTTTGACGAAACAGAATACCATTAATCAACTGAAAGGAGGCAGATTTTAATCTTAACTCTCTTATTTTAGTCGGATCCAAGTGATGGGGGGCTGACCCATGTTCAAGACATAATTTTATATCATCATACCAGGGACTGACAGAGTTTTGTGCACATCAGATTGAATTTTGATTGTGTTGTCTTGGGTTTGACGTCTCATTTTCTTCTTGTTGTCCTGCTGCTGAGTCAGCGACTAAATTGCATAGCCCTTGGCCTCTCACTATTTGTGCTGGGGTGATTTCTATGTCATACTCTTGTAAGGAGGTAACCCAGTTCGCTCTCTTTTCGCCTATTTCTTTCTGCACTAATAGATTCTTGACGGCTAGGTAAGGGACAATAATTTTCGTCCTAGATTTCAAAAGATAAGATCAGAAGTGATTTACAACTTTAAAAATAGCATAGGATTGCTAATCTACTGTTGGGTAATTGATTTTTGCGCCTTTGAAAGCAGAGCTCATAAAGGCAATTGGGACTTCATTATTTTCAGCGTTGTTTTGAGTTAAGACAGAAGCGTAGGAGCGGTCAGAAGCAAAAGTGTAGAGTGTGAAGTCTTGCGAAAAGTCGGGGCTCATGAGAGGAGGAGCGTCTATTATGGACTTTTTTATTGAATTAAAATCTTGGTTTTCTAAGGGTCCCCAATGATATTGTGCGTATTTCTTAATTAAGCTCTGTAAAGGTCTCACCATTTCGGAGAAACTGGGGACGAATCTCCTGACAAAGTTTATCTGGCCTAAGAAAGACTGCATAGACTTTTTGTATGAGGGAGGGGGAAGTTTGGAGATGACTTGAGTCCTTTTAGGTTCGATAATCGTCCCTTTTCTTGACATAATAAATCCTAAGAGCTTACCTTGTTCTACTGCGAATATAGATTTTTTAGGATTCAAGGAAATTTCGTATTTACGACATTGCTGTAGAACGACTCTTAAATGAGCTAGATGATCAGTTTTGTTGTTGGAAAATACAGTAACATCATCTAGGTAAACTACAACGGATTGATTGATTAAGCCTTGGAAAGCGATGTCCATCGCTCTCTGGAAAGTGACACCGACATTAATGAGTCCAAAGGGCATTTTCCTGTAAGCGTAGGTACCCCATGGAGTGCGGAAAGTAGTTTTAAGTTGGTCTAGAGGAGACATCAGGACTTGGTTGTACCCTGAAAAACAATCCAATAAGGATAGTCTTTCAGAACCAGATACCTGTTGAAGGATCTATTCCATGGGTGGGACATGGTAGTTGTCTTTATCAGATGCTCTATTAAGGTTTCGGAAATCGATGCATAGTCGGATTTCACCACTCTTCTTCCAGACCAGGACAAGGTTAGAAACCCATTGGGTGTGCCTAACTGGGAAAATTATCTTAGCATTCAGGAGTTTATTTAATTCTTTTTTTACGGTTGATTCAAGCTTAGGGTGCATTTTTATTAACTTTTGTTGAAACGACAAGGTTTGGGGTTTCATAGGAATGACGTGTTGTATGATGTTAGGGTCGAAAGTTTTAAGGTCGTCATACGTCTATGCAAAAAAATATTTGAATTATTTAAATAATTTAATAAATGTGGATTTCTCTTGTTTAGAGCACCCCACCCCTAAATTAATGCACTGTGGATTATCGTCATCAGTTCCCAAATTTACATTTTCATACGATAAAGAGGAACAATTTGTTTTTTCTTTTTCATACGATAAAGAGGAACTATTTGTTTTACAGTTGACCGATTTTTTTAATTTGTCTTGAAGATCATAAATTTTTTCTAATCTAACTACAGATTTAGGGATAGAATTTACCATGCCCGATGAAGATTCAGGAGATCTCGGATCTGGTATTACCGTGAAATCATGCAGATTGTCGTCATGAGTGCATTCGTCAATCACCGCGCCTTGGAAAGTTTCTTCCATATGCAGGAAGCTAATAATCTGTTGATCGTCGTTGAAGACTCTCCAATTCGTGATGTTGTCGAGAACGAATGGCCTGAACAACAGTTCAATGGAGAATGCATTCGGGGACAAGCCTTCTGCAGGAAAGAGTTTCGAAGCTACGTTAGCTAATAAATCAGCTTCCGAATTATTCAATCTAGGAATAGAATTTATGTTGAAAGCAGAAAACTTATTCATTAAATTCCATACCTCAGATTGGTAGCTTTTAAGATGCGGAGATAGACAGTGGATAAAATCTCTTACCTGTCTAACCATGATTTCTGAATCTCCAAAGATAGTCAAATTTTGAATGTTCATATCTAATGCTTTTCTAAGACCCTGTAATAAAGCCTCATATTTTGTTGTGTTATTAGTACATTCAAATTCTAACCTGCATGCAATCAGGGTTTTGTTACCTACGGGATCAATAATAACGCAGCCTGCACCAGCTCCTTCTTTGGACTTTGACCCGTCAAAGTAAAGAGACCATACTTGATTTTTATCGGGTGCATGAGACCATTGTGTAAAAACTATTGGCTGCATATATGCCACAATCTTGGACTGTTGTTCCGGGTTGGTGATAGCTGAAGTCTCGGCCATGAAATTGCCGAAAAAGGTATCCATCCCTTGTATTTCGGGTGAATTGGCAGAAGGGGTAAATGGTTCATTGGGATCATTTAAATCTGTGACTGTGAGCTTTAGGTAGCATTCACGATTTACCTTGATCTTGTTGGGCTTTCCATTCTCAGGTAGCCATAGGTGAGACCAATCTGTCGCGAAATAGCCGTGTAGCTTCTCTAACCAGTCTCTGCTTAAAAACAAACCATAAACTTCTGGAATATCCACAACAATAATATCAATCACTTGATGGACTTTGGGGTTAGACGATAATATTATAAGCACATTCCTTAATTTGCCTATAACTTTAACACTAGTTCGATCAAGTTGGATGATTTTTAAGGTGGATGGTTCAACTTCAACATTAATATTCTAACACACAGACCATGGCATTACATTGGATGACGCTCTTGAATCTACCATACAATTGTGCACATTTCTATTAAAGATTTCGAAAGTTAACAAAAATGGAGGTACATTTCTGCGAGTACTAATGGTGGAAGCTTGTGGATTTTTACTCGCAGCCTCTAAAGCTAATTTATCTACATTTGTTACATTATTTACAGGAAGGATTCCTTTATCATGAGGATCAGAATTGTTCTTAGCAGAAGCCTTCTGAGAAACTTTTGTGTTGTTCTGAAAAACTTTATTACTGCTTGGATTACCGTTTTTGCTATTCTCTGCGATATTTTGTAACATTTTTTGTAGCAGAAACGAAAATTTTAATAATTCATAAACATAAATGTTAGCCCTTAACTTTTTTAGATCTTCAACTAAATCATAATCTAAGTTAGGGTTTACATGACTCTGTTTATTCTTATCTGGTTTAGATTGTTTTGGGGGCAAAGTCGTAGTGTTTTTAGAGGAAGGTTTGTTTGTTGTCTTACTCCTAGTATTGTAGGGATGTACTGTCTCAAAATTAGCTTGAAAGATGCTATCCGAGAAGTGTCCAAAAATGTTCGAAGAAGATTCTTCTTCTTCAGCTATCTCTTGTTCAACTACCTCCTCAGGAATCTCAGGAGGCATCAAGTTATCCTGGGCTTCTAGAATTGTTTGAATGGCGAATTGCAGGCTTTCTAGATTCAGGCCCTCGGTATTTGAATTAGGTCGGTTGGTGGGAAAAGGATTCCTAAACGGGGGTTTGTAAGGACCTTTGCTCGAAGAAGCTTCTTCGACCATCCTTTTCAAATCTATAACTTGATTTGACAGTTTTCGAACGACTTTAGTTAAGTTTTCTAAATCTAAGATTTCAGGTTGTGTTTTATTTTGAGGAGGTCTAGGGAGGATATCGATTTTCTTTTTGGAAGATGAACTAGTCTCTGTTTCGTTGCTAGTAGTGTCTTTTAAACTAAGGATGTCTTTTTCAATATGACTAGCCTCTTCGAAGGCCTCTAACAACGTGGCTTTCTTAGATTGCTTTACCCAAATGGCTATACTTTGATGCAAGGCTTTAGTATAGTATGCTATGATAATATTCTCAGCAGGCATCGAATCTGTAGGGATTCGATTTTTTAGTGTTAAGAATGTTTGGTTAAAGTCTTTTATTTTCTCTTTGGGGTTCATTCTTAAACTAGAAAGCTCCATGACTAGAAATTCTGGGGACTTATCATCCCCAAACTTCTCAAGAAAGCAGGATTCAAACTTCTCCCATGACACGATGGTATGGGGATGTTGGGCAAAGTACCAGGTAGAGGCATTGCCCTCGAAAGTATAGGGGAACAACCTACAGACTATGTCTTCGTGCTCGACATTACGAAGTCTAATGGATAACATAAACTTTTTAATGTGATATTTGGTGATCTGTTTAGAGTCAGGGTCAAACTTGGGAAGCCACTTCTCTAGATGTTTCGGTAAAGGATGCTGAGGCCCAGGTACGAATACTACATCTTGGTCGAGCCAGGGTCTGGAAAGATTGTTCTGGTTGGCCATTGGCGTAGGCAGTGTGGAAGGCTAAGAAGAGGAGCTGCCTTCATGAGAAGAGTCTTGTCCAGAAGAAGAAGGGGATGATGGAGGTGGTGAAGGTGGTATTCCATATCCTCCTGCGGCAGGAGTGAGGATTGGATCTGTAGGATTTAAAGTGATGTTAGTGCCTCCAAGCTGTTCTCTGATATCAAAGAAATATAATGGTTGGTCCAAAGGTCAATTTGGTTGCCTTAAACGGGCAAAGGCACTATGTGTTCTTAAGAGAGATTGGTGGACAATATCTTGTACGCCACCACCTGTAGGATTTGGGGTTACTGGTTCAACTATGATCCGTAGATCGTCGTTTGATGTGATTGCTATTTGAGGGATGATTTTGTCATTTGAATGACTTCTTGTCATTATAGGTGAGCATTTGGGTGGTGGAGGAGTCTTACGACCACCTCGTGCCATTAATAATTTCCAGGCCCTCCTTCTAGTGCCATTTGTTGACGGGCAAAATTGATCGCTCGTCAACTGGAGGGGTGGATCTAGTCCGGGGTTGTCTAAATAACCCAAGCCATTTGGATTAATCCACTTCGACGGGTTTAGTGGCTCCGTTAGCCGATCTAAGTCCTAGGAATGTGAAAGAAAAACTAAACTAAAGAAACTAATCTAAGTGAAAAACAACTACTGCAAACTATATACAAATCGAAAACTATATATACAGTTTACTTACTAATCTTATACAACAATAATTCTACTTATTAAATGTTCAGCTATCAATAATTAAATCTCGATTGTATATGTATAGTATTTACAAGATACAAATTTTGATTGAAATTTTCAAAATCATTTGTAAATTGTCGTAAGACAGCGAAGCTATTATTTTTTATTTTTATAATTTTTATGAGAAAGGAATAAAATGAAAGCTATATATGCTAAGCAATTAAAATAACAATCCTAACTGTAAATCTGAACTATAGAGATGAACAATGAAATGTTTTCAGATTACAAGAAATTTATATATTAACTAACTAATTGAATAACACTAACAAACTGACCTGTAGAAGCGCTTCCTATTTGTCCTATTCACATTACTCGATTTAGCTGTTTGATGGGAGAAACCCGCACCCGGTTTTTCCACAAGATTCCCGTAAACGGGAAGCAGTGACACTCTTGAATACGAATGACAGAACAAACAAGACATATAACAACAACAATTTTATATTTTACAGATCATCACATTTAGATAAATCCCAGTGCGGAGATTTGTGCATAACTGTTCATTTAACAAAGAATATAAACCTTCTATTTAGTAAATTAGAATAGAGTAATTGTTGTGAGTAAACTGAGATACATCAAATATGGACAAAGATTAATTTATATCACATTAACCTGTAACAAATCTTGATATCTAAAGTAGTCAATAATTTGATTACAAATTAAAATGCACAGAAACTTGAACAAAAGTAAGATAAATTGAAGCTAAAACCATACAACAAATCCACTTCCATTCGATTCTGTATAATCATCAACCCATAGTCTTTTTTCTCCCAACAGTGATGGGTTGTTTACAAAAAATAATCAGTATATAAAGGCCATAGGGTGAAACATTCCCTGTGGAAATCATCAAAACTGTTTACACAAAATAGGGGAACAATCTCCCAAATTGCTATTCCTATCTAAGACTAACAACCTAAATCCTAAAAATGTGTAACAAAAAGCATGTTCTAAACTTCCACAGCAGATCCAATTCCCATTGAAATTCATGTGTACCTGTAGATGGACAAAAATAAACAATATTAGATAGTGTTTAGTTGTGAAATCAACAAAAATCCAAATTTTATGACTAGCTACAAAATCTCACGATTCTATAGATGGTCATATTTACAAACAAAATCGTTTTAAATTAATCCAAATGGTAACATAAATGTATGTGGTCAATCAAACAGATCTTTTATTACTAATTCAAAACAAATAAATCATTCTTTCTAAAACAAACCAAATCGTTTATGCTAAAACAAACCAAACGAAATCGTATTGAATCAATTCAATCAAAACAAAACTATATTCGATTTATCAAACAACTCTTTCATACTAATTCAACGCAAACACAATCGTTTATGCTAATTCAAAACGAAGTCATTCTTGCTAAATTAAAATAAACAGAACCGTTCTAAAAACATTGGTGAAATATCATACCTTGGCTGTAGAGATACGATTCGGTCAGGCCAACTTTGAGTTAACAATGGCAGTAGCTGCCTCTTATCGTTAGCTTGCAACCTATCATTTTCCTTAGACAACACAGTCACCCAGTCCTCCAAGGACTTAATTTGGGATTGCAACATAGGGACATCTGTATAGTATCATTGGAGCCATGAGTTGGATTCATCACACTGTGGTCGATCAAGCCGTGGCATTACAGGTGAGGCATCTTTTAAATTACCAGGGGTTCCACTGTCAAACTTGATCCCGGGGAAGTTAGGGTCATTCTTAAGGCACGACGGGAGGTTGGAAACGTAATCATAGGGTTTGACAGAACACAGGCCGTGAGAGTATGGGTACTCCTCGGTCAAAAATCGCTCAATATCAAAGTCCGAATCTTCACTCAAAACAATAGGCTTCTGGTCTGTGTTTTGTTTGGGCTTATTACAAGCACACCTAGATACCCAACGTGCAACTTTCTTACCCTTGCTGTTGTCATATGTATTACCCTTTCCCTTTTTTCTTGCAGGCATATTAACAATCTTAGCATTGTCTTTCGAACATGAGTTAGGCATGGTGTCGGTTAGGTCAACATTGGGGTAGGTCGAGGGTTCGACAACGGGTAGGAGGGTAGGAGGTGGCACGACAGGCCCAACAAGGGTTTCAGTGACCATGGTCTTGTCCACTTGACCACATTCATAAGTGGCAAATCCATTTCTCAATAAGAAAACTTCCCAACAGTCACCACTCAACCTCAAATGATGAACAATAACGATTTTAATCAAACAGTGATGGAAGAGGCTGGAGTCAATCTTATCCCTCTTAAATCATTTATCCATTTTATACAGACTGCATAGGAGGTAGTGAGGCATATTCAAAGGGAAATATATGAAATTCATAAGCTGCTGGAGATGGTAAAGAAACACTAAACCATATCTACCTTTGCAAGTAACAAATTGCTTAATAATGGCCAATAAATCATGCCACCTAGACTTAAGGGCAGTGACTAGCATAACTTTATCACAACTGATAACTTTTCTTGAGGTAAAAAAGAGCGGCCATGGCACCTCATCCACCTTCGAATTCTTAAACCACCTCTACCCTTTAGCTGGCAAACCCGTGGCTAAGATGAGGAATTCTTCGTTCAATTCGAGTTGGATGTCTCCAACTTTGGCCCTGCATCCATCGAATGTGAGGGAAAACTGCTGAGCGATCGCGAGGTTGAAACCCTCAAATTTTTTGGATGAAAACTAACCAGCCACTACTCTCCAGGTCCTCACGAGCATTGTCAAATAATAGTAGTGTTTGGATGCCATTAGGTTCTATGCACACTACGAGAGCCATAGGAGAGAACACACAGTTAGCAGGGAAAACGGTGAGGGGGTTGGACAGGGTAGACACAGGACCAACTCCCACAGGTTTCTCAAAACAAGTAGAGGTAGCCCGAGATGCAAGGCAGGTATTAATGCCTATGCATGCGAGGGTGGTGGAATGAATTGAAACCATGCAAAACATTCATTTTGACATGTACAATCGATGGCACCTTGGTAATTCAAATCATTCACATCACAATCCAAAGATTTGTACACCAAATATCAAATGGATTCTTCATATACCGATCGAAAGCCATAAAATACATAACCAAAAGATTTTGACCCAATATCCAATAACTATTTGAAAACCATAGTGTTCATAACCAACAATTGGTTCATATGTTAAATCAACAATAGTATGTGTATGATTTAAAACAAAACAACATGTCGAATATTGCACCAAAGGTTTAATCATAAAATTAGTTCATTGTATGAAACCATTGCACCAAGGATTTAATCAAAAACACCAAAAATCATTGCATCATGAACTTATAAATTGAAACCATATTAACCAAAATGCAAAGTGAAAAAAGGTTTGGTGTCTTTCCAACTGTATGACCATTATTGAGTCAGAGGTGAAATGACCACATGAACAAGAGTATTCGTAACAATCCAAAGATGATTTTAATTCCATCGACATGACTTCCAATTCAAGTTTTTCACGCTTGCAGTCGTGAAAACGAAATGAAAGGCAGGTGTGTGAATGCACAAGATAATAGTGTCGTTTTGTTTTAAAGAATTGCGATGAGTATTGAGGGTTCAAAACCCTTGTGTAGGCATCTTGTAAGGAAAAGATAAAAATGCAAAATGGCTGCCAACAGGGTGGAACCAAAAGGTTCTATGGAGGTCGGGATAAGGGTGGAGATCAAATGTTCCATAGCTTGGTCACTTATGTCCTGTTCGGCACAACCAGAGAGAGTGAAGGAATCCTCCTCTTCCAAAGTGTCAGGTAGAAGAAGAGAGTTCAAGGCTAGAGGAGATACATGGTCCCTCGGGGTTACTGGCCTGGTAGGTAGAGTTGGAGAAAAACGTCCAATGTCCATATCCATCTTCCCACCACCTTTAAATTGAGAGCCCGATTCCTCACGAACCATCTTTTCTAAAGTAATTCTCTCCTAAGCAGATAGAGAAACATACAGTGAGGGACACAATTTTTTTAACTTACCAATGTATGAATCATCCTCATGATTGAGACTGTCTTCCTTCCTCATGTGCGAAAAATCTCCCATTCCAGTTGTATGCCGTTGCAGCGAATAGCTATCAAACCGAGTATCCTCCGCTATATCCTCCTCTGTAAAAGTAGTAGATAACTGAGAACAATCTCTTCTCAAATTTCCTATCCTTTGGCACACCAAGCAACATAATGGTATTCCCAGGTAATCCAACCACTGAGCAAAAAGGAGCCCCCTCCACTCTATATCCATCGTTTCTGACAAACCAACATGAATGTCAACTTCCACTAATACCTTTTCCATCTATTTTTCCAATGCAGAAAGAGCCTGTTCATCCACCCTCAGGAAACGTCCTAACGAGTTTCCAATAAGCTCGAGCACCACCTGGTTCCACAGCTGAATAGGGAGCCCAAGAAGGAGAACCCAAATATGGCGGTAACTGAAGTAGTCCGTAGCTAGGTTGAAACCGAGACACTATCTCTTGAGCATTATACTACCTCCCCCATAACCCCAAAAATTGTCCAGAATGTTGGTCCTATCCTCAGGGCTCTTAAAAATGAAGCTGATCCATCCTCTTGGAAGGATAAGAACCTCCGAGACGTAGCCTAGGACAAGCTCCCAGGTTTCATGCAACCAAACTTCCAAACTTTGATTCCACATCTCCTTATATGTTATCCTACCAACTAGAGCACAGAGGGTCAGATTATAAGCTTTAGTGAAACCAATGTCCATCCCCATCACTAGTTGAGGGTGTTTTTGTTTAGGCTTCCACACCCGATGAGTCTATTTTGTAGGAACCCTCTTAAGACTAGTACAAGCCCCTAGTCTGACTGGAAATTCACCCTCCAGGGAGGCTACTCCTCCAAATTTGTTATCTAGCTTTATTTGAACTGACTATTCACCCGTAGGGTCAGTTTGCAATTTAGAGCCACCAAGGTGTGAGCCCAACTGCACAACGTTCCCAGAAGGGTGATGCAAATGGGAGTTATAGTGAATGGACGTCGGTAGAAAACTCGTAGGTGGGTCCTTTAGTGTACAATTATTGTTAGTCCTATGATACTAACTACTAAAACTCTCATCGACCGAGGCCAATAACTCCTGTCGATCCCACGGTTCCATGTCCCCCCCTCCTAATGGATCTGTGACCTCATTATCCATTAAGGAAACTTCTCAAACCACTTGATGTCTACCACCTTGAGACCTATTTTTCAAGGTAGTTAAGGACCCTATCTCGTCAGGGGATAAACACCAAGAGGCCAGAAGAAAAAAACAAAGGAAGGATAAGACTGACATGACGCAAGACCCTCCTTGATTAAGGATCCTGCCGACCATACCAACAAATCCATAATACTAGGTCCATCCTTTGATTAAAAGATCAGATCTAAAATTAGAGGAGCCGAAAAAAAACAAAAAAAAAAACTTAAACTAGCCAAAGAAACTACCTCCCAGGCTCCCTTCTCTAAAGGGATGTAAAAGATGTCGCCTAGCAGCAGTTCTTGCCAGAAACTAGAGCCTCTTGCACAAGGACACTAGCCTTCCCATGAAACAACTCATACCCTTCTGGAGGAAGACTAGAAGTTTGACTAAAAAGACACCAGAGGAGACTAGTTAGACCTACATTCGCCATTAATCCTGCAATCACGGAGGAATGAAAAACTACTTAAACTATTAAGTACTATGCACTATTACTAAAAAATATGCATAAATTGAATTTCTTTTTGTCCATGTACTAGGCAAAACTTTCATCCATAATACATACTTTGTCCATAATACATACTTTGCCTTCTACATACATTAAAATTCAAGTATGGAACGTGTCTACTTTACTGTGAAACTCAAGCTCCTACAACTAGAAATATGTCTTCTTATCGATAATGTTCAATATATAACATGAAACTATTGGATATGAAAAATGAAAAATATGTTAGAGAAATATACTAGTATAATAAATTTTTGTTAGAACAAAATTGTTGGAAGATTGGTTGTTGTCATTGATGTCAACCCTAGTCATGGGTTTTGGACCACAATATTGATGAAGGTATTTGGACATGAAGGAAAATGCACATGCAAATAAAACACCCATGGATGGATAGTATACATCATGTTTTTTCCGGTGGTATGTGGCATGTCGCGTGGATCCTCATGGTTGAGGAGAAATGAATTTTT